>JAFJYG010000114.1:0-86798 GCA_017366145.1 Cadophora sp. M221 | reverse complement strand
CAAAAAAAGGAGAAGTAGAAATTGGGACCTCAAATGCGTACCAGAAATGAAGAGTTTCCAATATTCGAAAACTTTCGCATGAATTAAGTAAACCCAACCAATAACATAGGAAAAACTCACAGAATCAACAGTATGCAACAAAAGAAGTGCCAAACATGACGTTGAACATTGATGATGAGATCTTGTACATACCAAGACTTCAATCTTGAGGTGTTTGGTCCTCCTCCAGCCCATATAGAGGTGGAGTTCGGTAGTCGAGTTGTAACAGACAAGTATTCTGAAATCATTTTGGTCGCTCAGCTCTCCCTATAACTTCAACGCATACCATACGTTCTCCCGCAAAGGCTGAAAATTGGAAAATGGACCAACGGATGTGAAGATTGTGAAGTGATGCTTTCAGGTGTTGAGTTTGACACCGGGTCTCGAAAGATTCGGACAGAATGATCGAAAAATTCGGAAAGAATGATCGAAGCATTCGGCTGCAAAGATATCCCGATCGAATTTTGCGGTGTCATAAGTCGCGATAAGCAGCTAGTGTAGTACTTCTCGGTTCTCTTTTCGTCATGGATATTCGAGCTCAAGCTCCGACAACGCAGAAACTGTCCCAGATTCAGCTCGAGGCAGGTCTTTGTTGAGATTCGCTTCCATCTTGTGGCAATGCAGCCAGCCCCTCACTTTGCAATCCGTGAAATGTCATTCTTCAAGAAATGGCTTTCAGTTGGGTAAATGAAAATGACCGCGATTAACGAATCTGCTTGGTTGTTGCCCCTGGATGCTGATGCTGATCCAAGCCTCACCTCGCTTAATTGATGGCGACTCTGAACTTAACCAAGTCACTTCAGATGAAGATGTATGAGTTGGTTCTGTAGAACTGAGATTTTAGCAATCAATATTTGAAAGGTATGGCTGTGCTGGGGATTCGAGGTGAGATTCGAGGTGAGATTCGAATATTGGGGGGAAACCACTGAGCAACATTGGATCTGCGAGGTTGAAACTTGGAATCAAGTCGAGTACGATCGATCATACAGGACAGTCGGGATATGTAGCCGTGTAGACTTATTTCAGGACCATTTTGGTAATTCAGGGTGGCTTCCGTAAGTATATGGGTTGGGACCTTCACATGGATGCCTGAAGTGCGCCTTGAGAGGTTTTAGGAAAACGGGACTTTATTCTCACAGTTGTCTGGAAAGTTATATATCAGAATTTTTCATGGAATAACCAGAAGTTTGCCAGCAGGTCACTCACATGGAACAATACGGGCGACCTTTTTCCGGCGATTCATTGTGCGCAGAATTTTCGGGTGAGCTCATGAGCAAGATGAAGTGAACATGTCGGTTAGAAGTTCGAGGTGCAAGACATCAACATTAGACAGTGACAGCTATTTCAAAACATAAAGGGTGAAGATACAGTGATGTCGTATCAACAAAATCACTTTAGAAACGAAGATGAGGCGATCTCTACCAGAAAATCACGATATGAAAGCACGTGGAAGCGGACGAGATTTGAGCGACTGCATTGACATCTACCGAAGGGGACAAATTCAAAAGTAGGAAATTGATAAAAAGACGGCCGCGACAATACATACAGAAAAATAAGTACAACCTACTTACCTGGTGTGCACAGGAAGTGGTCGCAATCGAAGTATGAAACTTCAGAACAAGAACCGGCATATCAAGACTATTCCAGACTTCGACTTGAAAAGCTGCTCCAGATGTCGTGTTACTGGACCAAGACCAGGCCCACACGCACCCGTAGGCTCTGTCGGGTGGTGGATTAGAGCAACACCATAGCACGTGCGGTGCTTTCCAGGGCAACGATTCAAGCATGGGATCACGAGGTTCTCTTTTGGATCGGGAAGAAGAGGAAGCTTTGAAAAGTATGTCCTCTTCTGGCTCTGCCATGGTCGTCGAATTCAGGGGCGATCTGCTCCCAGTGCTCTCAGATATACCATGAGGGTATATCCAGGGGATGGACTCTAGGAGTGTGATTGAATCATCTTCAGAGAGGAAGACTCGTGGAGTGAATGGTCTCGAACTGGAACCGATGACTATGGAATTTCTGCTGGAGTTTGGGAGATGAAGAACAGAGGGGTGTCGGAGAAGGCATCTCGGATGGTAACACCCAATTTTCTAACTAGTCCATTGACTGGAGGGATGGAGTCAATAATTTCCCCGTAGTAGTTGCGGTGTTCTCCCACGATTGAACTAGTCCCTCGAGGAATAGCGTGAGAACGACCCCAATTTGCAGATTTAAGATTGAATTGCAGCTCTTGGCGGCGAAGGCAAGAAGGGGCTAGGAATTGGTCGTCAAGGAAGATAGGAGAGCATACCGGACAAGTAATTGTTGAGAAGTTAACAACAGCAGAGGCACGCACATTTCAGTCCTTTTGAGTTGTTGTGGAGGTAGGCTGGGTTGTCAGTGATGATGTTGTGGAGGGTCGGAATTAGAGGGCTCTCGCGATGCAGACCAGAAAAGTGAGAGGATCAACGAAGCTAGGCCGCCTAGGATACTCTATGAACTGGGGCCAACCTATATTCGAACAATTTACAAAGCTTTAGAAGTCTTCATGGCAATAAGATGGCTGTACGTTGAAGTGTTGATGTGTTGGGTTCTCAACCACTCTATTGTTCAGGTCATCCATTTGAATATATTTGCCCATCTCCGAGACTCGACTCGAGAAGCGAGAAGGGATACTCAGCGTTATGCTTGTGCACTGGGAGTCCACGGAAATCACACAATGGAATGGGATATACGTTAAGGCTATGTCAATTAGTTGTGTGGTACCCAATGTTAGTAGTGTGTTTCACGGCATTGTGAGGGCGCCTACCTCTGCACCAAGTTCGCTTCCAATGCAAGTTATCTCGGTCTTGGTAAGAGAGATCATATTAAAGCTATGCTAACTGTGGTATCTGGTCAGTACACTCTCCCTTGTGAAAAGATACACCAAGATATTGATATAAGTAAGAGAGTACGGTTCACAGTCAGGAACACTGTTGCGGCGATGCTGGTAAGCCAGCTGAACCAAATTCACGGTTGGGAGTAGGCTAGGAAGTGTCCTACTGCCTGCGTTCAATCTGGAAGCCATCCGATACAGTGCTTACCTAATGGTACAGCAGACACCAAGTGACGGAAAATTTTGATTTGTAGTGAATTTAGACTTCGATATAAAATGAGGCAAACCAGACAGTGAGAAAATAAACAGTCGCAAGGTAAGAAATACATCCGATGTGCACTAACCGCCTCCAGGACGCCCAGTCCAGTTGGTTCCATAATCAGCTCCACTCAGACCCGAATAAGTTACTGTCTCAAAATTGAAAAGTTCTGAATCCTCCTCATGCAAACCCAAGTCATTGGGATTCACTGGCCAATCTTCGAAGTTGATATCAGACTCATGAGAGTTCAATGTGGTGTCATTTGATAGCTGTGACATCTGGTTTGCTTCTCGAAATTGTGCAGTGCTAACGTAATCCGCAGTAGACGAAATTGGGGGCAGGAGGTTAGCGTTTGTTTCCCTGGCCGTCATGAGGGAGCAGGAGCCCGATTGTATTGTGTTTTCAGTTTTATTTAGCCGATACAGTCCCGGAATCGCTCCAGAATCTCGAGGCACGAATGGGGTCTCTTTCAAGAGATGCGGAGCGTTTGTCCTTGCAGATACCTTGACACTGTCTCTCAATGCGTCTCGAAACCAACCAATCTGACTATCGATGTCTGTAGGTGGAGGACCGTATGCATTAATCTTTGCTTCCACCATTCGATCGTTGATATATATAAGCTTCTCTTGTGCGTACTCTGAATGCGGTATACCAGAATCATAGACTGGAAATGCTGTCAGTAACAGCAAAGGAACGAAGCTGGAGAGGGACTTCAGGTAGCCTTACATGGATGTGTCGGTAGCTCGTCAATTCTGGCTTGCGGTACTAACGTTTTGTACATTGTGTACCATTGCCCAAGCTCAAGTTTCGCACTGGCTTTGGCCTTCTCAGTACGTCCAACTTCAAATTGGGCGATATTTGCAGCTATCCACCCGTCGAGAACAGGGTCAACGCGGCCCTTCCCCTTTTTGAGAGAATCTGTGTATCCTTTCAGGTTCTTGCTGATAGATTTCCACTTGGACTCGTCAAGTTCCATGTAGATACATTCTATTGCCTCTTCTTGATGGGTAAGCTTTTGGTGTTGCTGGCGTAAAGCTTTCGTTGCAAATTCTTCTCGACAATCGATGCACCGAACAGGACAGTCGACATCCAATTCATGGGCTTTCAACTCTTCTTGATCGGAGAATTCGTCTTGACATCGACTGCACTGTAGCTGACTCAGTTTCTTGACTGGTTTCGTGTGGTGGCTTTTCATGTGTTCTCTGTTCAAAATTAGACAATTGAGCAGAGGTAGAACATTGAGGTACTTGCTTCAAATGTTGAATAGACTTCCATCCCGGCCCACCACATGGACGAAATTTCTGATGCGTGGCAAGGTTGACACAAAAGATATCAGGCGACATAACGTTGTGTATACATCGCAACCCCGATGCCTTCGGCTCCTCGGGTGATGTAGATTTTTGACCTTTCTTCTTTGGCTTGAGAAGCTGATCTGGGGTCTCGTCTTCCCTATCTTCCTTGGACGCATAGTCGCTGGTAGTAGAGAAACCTAGGGGTTGTCAGATCGCTGCGTCGAACGAATGTAAGATGAGAAAGACATCGAATTCGGGAAAACATTGAATCACTTACTAGGCAAGGAGTCCCCAGTTCCGTTCACACTTCCAGTGGATGTATATTGAATATAAGAGGCGGATGCGGAGCTAGAAGACGAGGAAGATGCTAGGCTGATTGCGCCAGTTAATTCTCTCAACTCCGAAAGACCGAAAGCCTCTAATTCAACAAGTTGCAGGAGAGAAACTCCGTGACTCTGATCAACGTGAGCTAGATGCTTTCGTGATGCGCACACGAGGTCTCCTTTAACGGATTGATAGAAGTATTCAGCTTGCTCGGGAGCACCTAGAAGTAAGTCGTTCTTGATGAGGTCCTCTAGATCGTTGCCAAATCTGCTCTTGGTGTCTTCTGTGATCGGTTCGGATACATCTGAAGATTCACGTGATTGTGACGAGTCGTCTCCATCAGTTGTTGGCTCGTCTATCTCCATAGTGGAAAGGGCTGGGGTATGTGAATGAACAGTGGTTTGTATAGATGTCACAGTCGAGGAGTCATTGCTAGATGAATTCTCCGGAGTGTTGTGGTCAGGGTCCTCACTTAATGGCCTAGACATGGTCAACACACGAGGACTGCGCAGCGCAGATTTACTCACTTGCCCTGCTCTAGAACTATCACTGGTGGCAATTCAATTACTCCTGTGATGATATTACCTGCCGAGCATGACTGGAGAATATCGTGACTGAGAGCCGGTTGACAGTTCGTCAAGGAGACGCTGATAAGCTCTTCTGGTTCATGACTGATCAGTGGATGATATTGTGGCTGGCTGCTGTTCAAGTCCCCGTTGTCGCACTCAGGCGTATGGGATGACGATCGGCCTTGCAAAGAACATCAGTGTTGATGAACAAATTAAAAACTAGGGCGGTGGAAACTCAACTGGTTGCTGTGCTTTGGCTCATGTGGTCACTAGAATCACTATCGACGTAGCTGCCTTCACTCCCAGATTCAAACCCCGGGATAGTCGCCTGCTCGGCAGTGGTAGAAAGACCGTGGTGGATTGGTTGCTCTGCAAAGCTGAAGAGACGACAGGAACAGCGGATTAGCACGTTACTAACGTGTCAGTCTGATCGATGGGATCTTAACTTACTCTTCCTGTTCCTGGTTAACTATGTGGCTGAATCCGTGGCATTTTCGATAGGACAATTGGTTATCTTCGATCAGTTTCGGTCTTTTGGCATAGTCTATGAGACATGCGAACGATGAAGCTCTGAAAAGTTCCAAGGCCTTTCGTTTGTGCACCTTTTCAGGTCGGTCATCGTGGAGAAGTGGAATTCGACCGTAATCAGCGTGGGCCATTGTGTCTCTTTTGGGCCGTATGCGCTCCAGCATAACATGGAATCGACCCTTTTCGTGGTGAAATGCCGTGTAAGGGTACGCACGCTGGTGTTCGCACGTCCCTCTGCGTTCCTCTTGGAGGGAAGTTTTGTTGAAGCCCGACATTAATCGAGTCAGCCAGAGAGGCTGGCTTTGGTTGTTCTGGAGTTCTCAAATCAAGACTGTACCACAGCGTAGGATCATACAGGCCTGGCTGAGGTGTAATTGACAAGAGACGTTGTGGCAATGGCCAGTTGGTTGCTGGAGGGGACGGAAAACATGGACATAGCGTACATTTCTTTAATTCTGAACATGAAACCGGCGAATGAATGGACACAAAAGTCCGTTCATCCACGAAGGTTGCGTCCCACGCTTTGCAGAGTCCCGAAGGTTCGTGGCCACGCCATTCCGTGGGCAGCAGTCTCAGCCATCACCACTGGCTGCCGGCCTGGCAGGTGTCTCAGAACTTCTCTGATTCAGGTCTTCTTGGGGATTCGTCGCATGCATGCAGCATGCAGCATTTCTCGCCTGGACTCCGGACTGGAAGCCCAGTTCTGCCTCTTTGGTTCCCAGAAACAGGGAGATCCGGGGCTGGTTCACAAGTCAACCCAAAGACACTTGCCATGGAGATACATATCGGCCTTCCTCTTGCACTCCCAAGCAAGACCTCCGAACACACAGCCGTCCTGTATGATATTGAGTAGGTGGGCACAGAAGGCTGGACCTAGCCGCCGGGCATTGCGCACCGACGCAATCTCCATCTTTCTCACATCCAACTCCACGAGGTTTCGCAGTCTCTTCATTTTCAGGGACGACTACCAACAAGCAGCAGTGCGAAGCACAGATTTCTTGACGAGAATGGCAGCCAGTATATTGAAAGCTCGATTCGAGAGCTCGCGCTCACTCGTCTTCAAAGAGACGATCAAGTCGCCGTCTATTCTGCCCGCCCTCGGGTCGCGAAGGAAACGCTTTGCAGAAATGCACAAGTATAAGAGAGATTCCATTTGAAAGACATTGATAATGGGATTGCTCCTCAACCCGCATCATTGAACTTCGACCATCGCCGAGTTGAGTTTTCCCTCCAAGTTTACCTAAAAGTGACACCTATGCAGAAATGGCAAGTCAGACTCACTTGGACGATATTCTCGATAGCAACACTCTCATATGCGAGCGTGCAAAGTCTATTATCTTCAGGAGACGTGGCAATTTATGTCTCTCTTTTCGAATATCTCCGCCTGTCTGTTGGACTTGTGGGTCGTTGGGTCTTGAGGACCCACGGGTGACTTCTGGCCCAGACGATATACAGAGCGACTCGATGGAAGTATCCAATATGGATCCAAGAGTGGCATATCTCCAGGTATTCCAATCCTTTCATTCTACATGTAGAAAATTCCTGACTTGTGTTGTGGGAGTTGCGAATCCAAGACTGTGTCGACAAACCATTCGAACCATGCCCACCCCCAGTGTCGAACATCGAAGCTCTTGTTCGCATACTTGTTCATGGAAAGTTGAGGAATCATTCTGGAAGTCTTGTTGGTGGTGACGAATCTCTTGCCGGAATAAACAAGAGCCCTGAATCCGATCCCAAACCAGAGCCACAGCCCACCGATCCTGGTATGAATCCTCCTCAACGATCACTGCCAGGTTGCTGAGATAACACAGGATATGGTTCCAAATCATTGCACCGAATCGGAAGCAAAATACCCTGGGTAGGACTCTTTGTCTTGGACTTTCCCAGCCCAGGCAACTTCGCTGGCGTACGAAACACACTCAAGGGATTGTAGCAAGCGAGGTAAACATATTGTGCTGGCATGTCGTACCTGGATATCTACTGGAGTTAGCGGAAGGCTCATAGAATTTGGTGCAGCTCTGGAGTACCGGAATAGTTACAATAGTTCGCAATCAATATGTCATCACATAGCCTCAAATTTCTCGCTGCATTTGTGAGGCTCAAACATCAAGTATGGACTCAGCGTTGAAATTGTGATAAAGTAGAACAGAGCTGTGCCTTGAATTGTCAGCGCCTTTGCTATGAAAGGCCGTCGTTTGCTTCATGTAGGTACCCGTCTGGGTGCGTCACTACTGACCGGTTGTGTGTCACAACATAACACGGACCATGGTCAGTGACAGTAATATCTGAAGCGAGCTAAGGAAATACAACGATTTCATCTGTTGGAAGTATTTGATTTCTCGTCCTTTTTCTCTTGCCGGGCTTTTGCCATCGGCTCGTCATACTTTTGGCCCCCCAATCTGATGGGAACGAGTGCCTTTTGGCAAGTGGGAATTTAGGGCCTGGCGACCGCAAGAGCGGTTAAGACAATGAGCTACCATATAGATTCTGTGCCTACCTATCTTTTCAGCCTATTCAGATGGGACCCAGACGAAAAGTATTGTCGGCTTGGTCATCATGAAGCATCTTGGCACCGTCTCCGAAAATCTATGAAGTAGATGGACGCCGGTCTCAACGAATCAAATATTCCACAATAAGGATCAGAGTTTCTGATATCGCCAGGTATGAAACTCCCTCCGCTGGACGCCCAAATCCGCCCGGAACCAGTCTGACCAGGAGGATCATCAAAGCGGCAACCACAAACCCCCCGGCAAACATGCTTCTTTCTTTCGTCCAATGGACTCGGCACACGTCCCCCATAGACCCCACGAATCTTTGTTCAATAGTACTGGCTTGACCACTAGCCCTGGCGGCGGGTTGAGTCGTCTCTACAGCGAGGGCTCCGAATAAGATGTTGCTGTTTACATGGCCAAGCATTTACCCAGCAGCAGGAACCCAGTAGGGTCACTCTGTAACTGTTATTAATCAGATGTACGACTGGGCAATGTCTGTGCCCAGCAGTTCAGAAAAGCTTCTACATGGATACACCGCTGGGCAATTCTCCTCAATAATGCCATATGGAGTCAAAGGTTGAGGTTTGTGTCGCTTGCTGAAACCTTCCATGACTCGAACAGTTCGTCATCGTGTTTCGTCATGGGATGGTGCCCACTGACCCCGGACTGCAAGAGCAACAGAAGCCTAGTTGTATTATGAGTAAAAGTCTCATTGGCCAGTGAATACCCCAGTGCGAATTGAGGAGTGGAGCCTATCTTGTTGACAAGACGGACATGCCGTTCTCGGTAAGGTCGCAGCTTACCCCTTATTTCTCGCTTACTTTCCTCCCCCAGCTCAGGTTAAAGTAGCAATTACTTTTATTCAAATGTTGAAACAGAACGAGCGAAAAAGAAAAAAAAAAAGAAGAAGGGTTTAGTCTACCTTATCTAGTATTGGAGTGAGATCTACATAAAACCGTACGTATTTTATCTCTAGTACATTTACATCTGATTTTCTCGCAGACACTGACTTCATCTCAGGATGTGTCTCTACTCCTTGACCGATTTTACGAAGTTCGACCCCGGACTGACCAAGAAAGTGGACATTGTGTTACGGTACGCGGTTTTTTGTTCACAACTATCCTGGAATATGCTACTAATCTCTTTCAAAAATGTATCTCGTGAGACATAACCACTAAGAAATTAAAAGTCAAAGAACAATGTTTGGGGCAGTATGTTACGGACCTACCGCGTAGGAAGTATCACGTGCGTCTTGGCCCTGAGGCTCGGCAGACCGTCTGCACAGAGAAGCCAAGGCAGTTACGTAATGGATCTTAGGATCTTGGGGATCTAAGGATCTAGGGATCCATGGGATCTTAAGATCCCAAAGATCCCGTAGTATAAAGAGTTTTATATAAGACCGGTACGTTTGCCATTAAATAGGAGCTTTGTGCTCAACTTAAAATAGTATTTTTACTCATACTTAGTTATTATCTTTAATTATACATAATACATCTACTTCTTAATCATTTGAGATTAATCTTATACACTTAGTGTTTGCATTAAGTGAATATTGCAATTGTAACACTTTAAGCATCTTTTTGTTAAAAGTACTAACTCACGTACGACATGTTTACCAAAGGATTTGCGTTTACAAAGGCGTTGGTAGTTGTGCCTCTACTAACTACCTTTAACCACAAGCTTGTTTCAAAGCTTGCAGCACTTGACAACTATCACGGGGACTAATACAAGCTTGGAGCCTACTTGACTTAAGTTAAGCTCTACATAGGGTTTAATGGTCACTAGTTTGCCACCAAAATCGATTAAGTTTTATGAGTAGTGTTCTTCCTTAGAGGGGTAGCATTTCATTAAATTAAGACCTTCTTAACCGATTATATTAAGAACAAAACCTTTAAGAGAAAAGTTTTACAAGCAATAATCTTTAAGTCCAAGAAGATCTTTTAAATCTTCAAGGAATTCGAGGAACACATTAACTGCGTCTTTGGCGACATTAACCAGAAACGAACCGCAAAACGTCAAATTCAAAACCTCAAGCAGAATGGCGCGGCCACTGCTTACACTGCTTTCTTTTAGCAGTACGCCAATTAAACTAGCTAGAATAATGAAGTACTTAAGGCTTAGTACTATAAGGGATTAAAGAATGAAGTAAAGGATGAGATTGCTAGGTTTAATGCTTTAAATAACTTATAGGAACTTATTAAGATAGCTATTAAGATTAATAATCGCAACTACGAGCGAACCTTGAAGAAAAAGGGCTAGTACCGCTTGGAAGGATATATGCATTAAGGCCAAGGACTAAAGAAGCCCTTTTACTCTTGGGAGATGGAATTAAATGCAATGCACTAAAAGAAGAAGTTATTTTGAAGAAAGCCGCGCAATGGCGGGCTGTCTAAAGAAGTCATGGACCAACGTCAACGAGATAAGCTGTGCTTTGAATGTGGCCTTCCAAGTCACATGGCCAGCTTTTATTAACAAAAGAAACTAGGAAATAGCGGCAATTAATAAGTTAATATTATAACCCAAGGCAACTACAACACAATTAGAATAGCTAAGCCGCCACCCCCAAAACAACTCAATGCTATGTATTAACATATGACTTTGAATAAGCTAAAGGAAGCTCACATCCATACCTAACTCGAGGAGGCCTCGAGCGGTAAGGAAGTCGAGCAATTAGCAAAAGAACTCTGGGAGCTAGACATCAAGGATTCACCACCAGAATCCTTCGAATGGGCCATGAAGCCCGAGGAGTCCAGCGCAACGAGCGTGGGCAGCAAAGAAAGTGTAATCAAGTATATAATTGCTTAGGAAGAACTCAAGGGTATCCAAATCAATAGCCTAAGTCATTAGAAACCTAAGACGAACTCCAAGGGTAAGGGGGTAGCTTGGACTCTAAAGCCTAAGCCACCTAGTCCTCAACTCACGAGACTATTATACGGCGAAATCTAAGAAGTTACTTAATAAAAAGACCAACTAGCGCTAAACCTTAATAATCGTTATTAAACAAATATAATTACATACATAACTTATGAGGAACTTAGCACTATTGCAAGTAAAAAACCTTAGTAAAGGAAACACTATAAGGTAGTTTATTAAGACTACCAACGAATCTATTGAAAGCAAATTAAGTATAAGAGCGTGCTAGGCACATACCTCTAAGTAATTCCAAGAGAATATGTACT
Organism: Cadophora sp. M221; assembly: GCA_017366145.1. NCBI lineage: Eukaryota > Fungi > Ascomycota > Leotiomycetes > Helotiales > Ploettnerulaceae > Cadophora > Cadophora sp. M221. The sequence continues at coordinate 75,262 of JAFJYG010000114.1, read as the reverse complement.
AGTACTTAATGTGCCGTACTAATTAAAAGTAGGGTTGCGGTGAGAAATCTTAGTAAAAGGGAAAAAAACACGTATGTGGGTTAACACTACTAATAAGCTATGCAACTACTATGAGCATTACAACCTAGATAGCCAAGTGGAGTTGGGAACTATGCATGTCTACAACATACTTTGCACCACGCTCGAACGGAGATTATGAAGAAATGTTCTCATTAGCTACGTACATTACGAGTACTTTGAAGCCAGGCAGCTGGCCGCTATAAGCAACCAACATTTGACATTGGAAGTCAACGTTAAGGGGGTGAAACTTAGGGCGATGGTGGACTTTGGGGCACAAGGGAACTTCATAGCTTTTGCTGTTGTACTTCAACACTTATTACCAACCAAAGTCAAAGCAAACGGGTATAAGCTGGTACTCGCTGATGAAGAACTTACTGCGCAAGGCTTGATTAATGTATAAATAAAGCTAGTTCACATGGGAATTAGCAAACACTTTAAGTATATTTAATTTGACGTTACAAAAATTAAGAAGTACAATATTATTTTGGGATTACTATAAATAGAGAAATATAACTTTAATATTAATTAAAATATATTATAAGTGTAGTTTAATAATTATACAACTTGCTTTTAAGATAAGACTAAAGTAAGACGCTTTTAAAAGATTAGCGCTATTTTTAAGAACAAAATGAAATACTAAGAATAGGGTTTAAAACAAAACGTATTAGCAATGTACGCACGGTTTGTGGCACTATTTCACAAGGAAAAAGGCAAGAAGGCTTTGCCGAAATATCAGGATTATGATTATTGGATTAAGTTGGTTGATGGTACTAAGCTAATTTTTTAATTATTACGAGAATATTTGGTGATAAACTTAATAACAATTAAGCAATATATTAATGAGAATGTAGCCAAGGGCTTCATTTGAAAGTTTAAATCCTCGTGGGGATTTAATATCCTTTTTACGAAGAAAAAGGACGGCGAACAAAGGATATGCATTAACTATAAGCAGCTAAATAATACTACTAAGAAGAATTAATACGCATTATTATTGGCTAAGAAGCTAAGGGACAAGCTTAGTGGAATCAATATTTTTACTTAGTTAGACTTGTAAGAAGCGTACAACCTCGTGAGGATGGCTAAAGGAGAAAAATAAAAAATAGCATTTTGCACACATTTTGGTTATTACAAGTACACGATTATGCCTTTTGAATTAATTAATATATTTGCCATATTTTAATATTTAATTAATAATATTTTAAGGCAATACTTAAACATAACTTGCATTTGCTACTTGAATGATATTTTGGTTTATTTTAAGATAGAGAAATAACACGTGAAGAACATAATTACTATTCTTAAGAAACTAAAAGCAGTATATATGCTTCTTAAATCAAAGAAATGTTATTTTCATGTGAATAAGATTGTGTTTCTTAGTTATGTAGTTATTACTATTAAATTGGCTATGAATTTTAAAAAGATTAAAGTAATTATTAAATAAACTAAACTTATAAACATTAAAAAAGTACAATTATTCTTAAGATTTGCTAACTTTTATAAGTAATTTATTAAAAGCTACTTAAAGATCACTAGGCCACTTATGAAGTTGATTTATAAGAACAAGGAGTTTTATTAAATGGAAGAAACCAATTGAGCTTTCAAGGCTCTAAAGGACGCCTTTACTAGAGAACCAGTGCTTACTGCCTTTACACCTGACAAAGAAATACGAGTGGAAATGGATTCTTTGGACTACGCTATTAAAGCCGTACTTAGCTAGCCCGGCGAGGACGAAAGATAGCAATCAATTGCATACTACTTGCGAAAACTATTATTAATAGAATTTAATTATAATATATATAATAAGAAGTTGCTGGTAATTGTGAACATAATACGCAAGTAAAAAGTTTATCTTGAGGGCGCTGCTTATAAGGTATAAATTTTAATAAATTATAAGAATTTTATTTATTTTACTACTACTAAGAAACTAAATTAATAATAAGTTTAATAATATAAAATACTTTTTATAATTAAGCTTTGAATTTCTTATGTTAAGAGAACGAAAAATACTAAGGCTAACGCCCTTAGCCGAAAACTAAAGTATCTTAAGAACAAAACACATAAATTGCATACCATACTTAAGCAAAATAGCGACTCATTAGTGGTTAATCACAGGCAACTAGTAGTAACTAACCAATTAGTGTTTGAGAAAATTTGAAAAGGATACGCTAACGACTTAGTTGTAGCTAAATAAGAAAAATAGCTAAGCAAAGAATTTTTCTTTTCCTTAAGCGAAACTCTCTTATATTAAGAACAAATTTATGTTCCCACTAGGAATAAGACTAGCCTCGTTAAATAGCAATATAAAGCACTTGCTTATAAATACCAAGGGATAGCTAAGACGCTATTAAGGCTCTCCCGGGAATACTACTTCCTAGGTATAAAAAAGGTAGTTAAAGACGTGGTATTATTATGCGATATATGCATTCGAAATAAAGCAAACCACTATGCTTCGTATGGGCTCATGAAGTCGCTAGCGACACCACCACGCTCATGGAAGTTAATTGCATTGAACTTCGTGGTTAAGTTATTGCTTTCAACGAACCTTGTCGTTATAACTCGGGTAGTACCACAGATTTCAAGGCTCCGAAGTAAAGCTGTAAAATCAACACATAATCAGGGGGGGTTCCTTCAGTGGTAAATATGTGTATTCAAGAAAAGGAGAGCTTTTCAAGAGGGAAGCCCCCCTTATATACCCCACACACTCGGTAAGCGAGCATGTGATTACAATGTGACGATTATTAAACCAACACTGGCAGTTTTCTACTTTCGAGAGCTAAGCTCAGCTCTCGAACCTCAGCTCGGCTAATAATCAATAAAGTAAACAAACACCAAAACAACACTGCCCTCTATTCAAAAACCAAACACCTAACTACCCTCCACTTGAACCTGAATCAAAGTGTTGGCGCCAGAGCTGCAGTTGGAGGCCAAAGAAGGTTCAAAACAAGTTGCCGCGGAGCCGCGGAGCCGAAATTGCTGTCAATGCGTACTCGAAATGCCGAAACACCGAATTTGCCGTCAATGCGTAGAGCTTAATTGGGTTTGCCAAGGCCAAAGGAGCCAAGGGATTGAGCTAGATTTTGAAACAAGTGACGTGGCAGTAGCGAAGAAGAATCGAAGGAGCAAAGGGTAGAATCAAAGGAGCGAAGGGTAGAATCAAAGGGAGGCTTGACAGCCTAAAGAGAGGTTCGTTGAGCTGGCTCAATAAAGAGGTCAACGTTTTGGCGTACGCAGGAGAGGTCGACTGCGAAGGGGGGTTCGTTGAGCTGGCTCAATAAAGAGGTCAACGATTTGGCGTACGCAGGAGGTCGACTGCGATGTGAGGAGGAGGGGGTTCGGGGTTCGTTGAGCTAACTCAATAAAGAGGTCAACGAGTGGTGATTCTAAGGCGTGCAGAAGAGGTAGTTTCGAGCTGGCTCAATAAAGAGGTCGAAGTTGACGTGCTATTCCTGCCTTCCACTCGAGGGGTACTCGCCGGCTTCGAAATATACGCAGGAGGTCGACTGCGGTGAGGAAGAGGGGGTAAGTCGTAACGTTAATCGTCATACTCAGTCTGCCGTACGTGTACAGCTAAGAGGAGCCTTATTCGATGTCGGTAGTGACGTCAATCGTCATACTCAGTCTGCCGTACGTGTACAGCTAAGAGGAGCCTTGTTCGATGTCGGTCCTTCGGGTAAGAACTTGTTGATCTACCACATCGCGGCGATACTCTCGAGGCATGGGAAGGCCACGCGCCTCTGGAGTACTTCGAGGTGTATCAAGTAGGTGAGATTGATCAATGTCGTTATAACTCGGGTAGTACCACAGATTTCAAGGCTCCGAAGTAAAGCTGTAAAATCAACACATAATCAGGGGGGGTTCCTTCAGTGGTAAATATGTGTATTCAAGAAAAGGAGAGCTTTTCAAGAGGGAAGCCCCCCTTATATACCCCACACACTCGGTAAGCGAGCATGTGATTACAATGTGACGATTATTAAACCAACAAACCTAATTATAAGAATTGAATACAACTTGATTTGTGTAGTTATAAACAGGTTCACGAAGTACGCGTACATAGTACTGGTACTAAGAACCTAAAGCGCGCTTTAAATGGCGTAAGTATTTCTTAAGATAATTTTTGCAAATTATAAAATACTAAATAAGGTTATTTTAAATAAAAACAAGCTTTTTACCTTAAAGTTTTGGAAAACTTTGGTAGTACTTTTCGAGATAAAGCAAAAGATATTAATAGCCTTTTACTTGCAAATAAATGCATAAACAAAACAAATTAATTAAATAATAAAAACATATCTTTATTATTATGTTAATTATAAACAAAATAACTAAATGCAACTACTCTCACTTGCTTAGTTTGCATACAATAGTGCAAATTAGGAAACCATTAAAGTATTACTATTTTACGCAAACTATGAGTATAACCTAATGATATACAATACACTAATTGCAAGTTAAGAAATCGCGCAAGAAGTCATGCTTTAAGGAAATGAATTAAAGTAATTGCACAAGGAATTATTTAATAATATTTTATTTATTACACGCAAATTAGCTATTTATTATAATAAAAAGCGTAGCATAAGACTAATGCTAAAGAAAAGAAATAAAATTTACTTACTTAAAAAAAATATTGTAATAAAATAACTAAGTTATAAATTAAATTACAAGAAGCTAGGATTATTTAAAATTGTAAAAGTTAAAGGACTAGTTAATTTTCAATTAGCACTTTTAAAGACTATGAATATTCATTTGATATTTTATATATTTCTTTTTGAATTAGTATTGCTAAAAGCACCAATTGTTTTTATCATAAAAATTCAACTAATTAACTTAAACGCTAAATACAAAGTAAAGATTATTTTTAATTATTAGTACTTTCATAATATTAATAAATACTTAATTAAATAAAAAGAGTACTTATAATTGAAAAATACTTAGGAACTTAAATCTAACCTTTATTACTTTGAGCTGCTTGCTAATTACTATCGGCAAAACCAATAGAAGCTTAGAAAGTAGTATTCCCAAAGTCCGGTAACGCCTTATTAAATAAAGAGAAAACAAAAGAATTATTAGTAAATAGCGGCGTAAGCGGGCAAGCAACGGAAGCCTCCTTGTTTCTCTTAGCGGCCTCACGCGCCTCAGCCTCTTTCAACTTATTTATACTCTTTAGACCACGGCGGAGCATTTTGGTCCCCCGTTTCTTTAGGAACTTGCGCTATTACGCAAAGCGGTTTAGGCGACCAGCGGCCGCGGCCATGGCTTGCGCTAGCTACGCCGCCTCATTGCGAGCTTATTGCTTCTCCGTATTTAACTTGATTTTCGCTCTCTTTAAAGCTTCTTAGTTGCTTATTGCAGGCATCTTAACATTATATTTCTTTCCCAAACGAGCGCACTTCAAGCAACGAGTTGAGGTACCCGTGAAAGACACGATGCATGTTTTCCTAGTCTTCTTGCATAATAAACAAGGCATAGTTTCGATTCCAAAGGTTTCAATTCTATAAGTAAGAAGTAAGTGTTTGCGGATTTTCTTATTCAAGTCGAATGACATGATGAAAAAAGAAGACGGCCATGGGCTATCGTCGATATTTCCTTTGGCATACTTAAGCGTGGGGACCACGCTAGGTAAGAAAAGGAATAGTGTTACGGATCTACCGCGTAGGAAGTATCACGTGCGTCTTAGCCCTGAGGCTTGGCAGACCGTTTGCATAGAGAAGCCAAGGCAGTCACGTGATGGATCTTAAGATCTTGGGGATCCAAGGATCCAAGAATTCATGGGATCTTAAGATCCTAAAGATCTTGTAGCATAAAGAGTTTTATATAAGACCGGCACGTTTGCCATTAGATAGAAGCTTCGTGCTTAACTTAAAATAGTATCTTTACCTATACTTAGTCATTGTCTTTGACCGTACGTGATACATCTACTTCTTGATTATTCGAGATCAACCCCGCACACCCAGTGTTTGCATCGAGTGAACATTGCGACCGTGACACAGTATTCCAACCCAGAATGTGTCACTACAGATGTGTGAGTTCGGTAAGCTTGTGAAGGCGCGGCAATGAACTGGGTTCAAGATATTGGACGTAAATGGCTCTACAATCCCCAGAAAACTCAGAAAATATCACGGCGCGTCGCCGCCGTAAACTTTCTAGACAGAATTTCAAGCTTGCAACTTAGGGAGCGTGATGGTGGATTTGTTTTGGAGCAACTGGGAAGCGATGAGGACACAGGGACCGGAATTTGGTAGGAGAGTCTCTAGAATCATTCATGAAAACCTAGATTAGGTAAAAAGCGGTTGATTGGAATTCTAGAAAGCCAATGAAGTCAAAGAAATATTCAATCAGAGACAGGCTGATGGTCGAGGTAAATGAGAAAAGGATGATACACGTGAATACTCGGACCCACCACGAAACTCTTTCCGTTCGTGAAATCGAACCGAAACGCCTTCTCGCGCTTTGATGTTAACAGCTAAGCGATAACCTTTTCACTCTCCAAGTATTTTTAATCAGAATTTCAACCTTTAGAAGCTAAAGTTCTCAAAAGCCCTATTACGCTTTTAATAATAACAACTTTTAGTAATACTAATATTCTTTGCTTTTATATAGAGCTAGATGATATTATTTCTCTTTAATATAAGAAACTTTATGAATACGTATATTTTGCTTTTGGTCTTTTTAATTATTTACTTTAGGTATAGGTTTATTTATAAGACGACTTATTAGAATTTAAATAGTATTAATTTTGATTTAAGAAAAAGAGCGAATTTTAATGCGTAGATTAAAGCGAAGAATCTTTTAGGTTCGGAGGAAGCGTTAGAAGGGCTTAAGGAGCCGCTGTGAAAGAGGTTGGCGAGAAACTTTTAAGGAGTCGAAGTAATTAGTGCGTTTGATATATTTAGATGCTATTATGAGAGGAGCAAATCTGAGTATATTTAATCAAGTTCAAACCAACTGCAAATTCGCGTCTAAGCAAGCGACGCTAGCACCGAAATCGGACCAAGGGCTTCGAGATCCTTACTACTTAGATCTGATAGCCATTTAACTGTGGATATAAGTAGGTGAATCACTCCCGTCATGCAATTACAAATAGAAGACGAAGATTTAGTTGTTAGGGATAGATGTTTATAGATTAGGCATTCGATTTTTCCGAGAGCTATTCAAATCTAAAGTTCTTAGCATTGCTACAGAATGCGACGATTAACCCCCCAGTTATGGCTGAGCTTCAAATCCAAAATCTCGATTTTAAATCATTTGATGCGCTTTGCCTCTGACTGGCTGTGAATGGGTAAATGATAACAAAACGGCTCATGACAAAAACTGCAGTAATAGAAAGGTGGTGTTGCATGCGAATGATGTGGCTTTGCGTCTATGATTTTCTGTTTATTGTGGTTCCTGTATTCAAAATGAAAGTCATTGGTTGAACTGGGGTTTTCTACGTCTGAGACTGGATTGCGGTGCCCCAGACTAGAATTACAATCTCCACCTCCTGTGTGTATGTGTCTTTTCTATACAATGTCCAACTGTTAAATATATAGCCACTCCTCCACAGCAAACATTTCACAACTCAGTACAAACTAAAATAATTTGAGTCCTACTGACGAGCCATTGTGTGCGAATAAAGGAGCAAAGCGTAGTAAAGCCTAATACTTTGAAGACCAAGATATGTCTCAAATTCGTATTGATTAGAGTTTCCGGTTGCTGTCGACATTGCGCCGTCTGGTTGAAGGCTATAACTACATAGCTCTCTGCGTGGAGATAAACTTCATTTGTGAAAGAATGGAGAAGATAGACCACGTATTACGATTCCAGGTCCCAATTCCTAGCCCATAGAGTAATGGGTCGGACTTACTTTCCTGAAGCGTTTGACTTTGACGTGACATTGAAAGAATCGCAGGGCAATATTTTTATTGATCCCAAGGGCTGTAGTAGTGGATCTGAGTAAGATTAGTCCTTTATCCGCTCTAAGAATTGACATCAGAATTTTTGCTAGCAGTAACAAAGAGACCAAATGATAAAGAACATGATTTTTTTTCTCCTTCCATGCTAGGTTTACTGCTTTGCAAGCCCAGTGCAAAAAAATTTCATTTTGATACTACAGCACTGGTGATTCTGTTTCACTTCCTTTCTTTCCGACTGGCTTCTCTCCCTTCCCATTGAATTTCAATTAGATTACATTCCTCTATCCTGTATTTCCTGAGAAAGGAAGTCCCTTGATTAACATATGAGAACTTAGAAGGTGCGAGAGCAAGGCTGATGAGACTTCCATGGCCACTAAAAACACATCTTCAGATTTACTTGCTCTATGGACTTCACAGCTGCCAGACATTTCTCCAATCTTCAATGTTAATGAATATCGTTATACTATAGGAGTGCAGGAGATGACTGAACGTAAGAGTGAAGTTATTTGCAAGTCAATCACGATAATCTTACTTCTTGGAACTGTACAAAGCAGCCCCGAAAGTATAAATGCATCAGATTAAGTCACCACCCCACCATTTGGACCACCTCACTTAGCACACCGCCACTCTCACTTATTTAACTTCAATAATTAATAACTATTTTATTTCTTTATCGATGTTTTTGATTTTTGGCATATGGGCTGAGACAACAATGAAGCCAAAATATACTGAGTATGATATTCTTTAAGCTATTGATGCGGTTAAAAATGCCAAGTCCGAACGATGCGCTTCAATTGAGTGGGGTATTTCGAGGTCTACTCTTAAACACCGCATTCATAACCCAAATACCCATTAAGAGGCTGCTAGTCACTTGCAGAGGCTACCCCCAGTGTTAGAGGACCGTCTTACGCACTGGATTTTGACTCAAGAGACATTGGGGTTCAGTGTTACTCATGCGCAAGTACGGCTTTTTGGGAACCGACTTTGCGCACTTTAAGGGGATTCGTTACCACTTGGAAAACGATGGATACAGCGGTTTTTTAAGCGGAATCTTGTTTTAAACACCAAAAAGCAGTATTCTATTAACTCTGTACGTGTTAATAACGCAACATTCAATGTTATTAAGCCATGGTTTCAGAAATTGCAGATTCTAGTTATTAAGGCAATTTTACCTGAAAATCAATGGATTGAACAAAGCAGGGATTATGAAAGGCCTTGGAATTTAATAGCTTAGTTATTGGTTATGAAAATCGACGTTTTGTACAGCGAAAACAGCCTAGTTCTCGGAGCTAAACCTTGTTCATTGAATTTATCTTTGCCACTAGTAAAAAAAACTACCCCACTTGTAATATACAAGGGAAAGTTGATCTAGTAATAATAGTTTCTAGCAAATATTAACTTATTTAAGAATTGGCAGTTTATAGTGATAAAGAATGAATGAATAGATAACGCTATTGTATTAAAGTGGCTGTTACGGACCTGCCGCGTAGGAAGTATCACGTGCGTCTTGGCCCTGAGGCTCGGCAGACCGTCTGCACAGAGAAGCCAACGCAGTCACGTGATGGATCTCAGGATCTTGGGGATCCAAGGATCCATGGATCCATGGGATCTTAGGATCCCAGAGATCCCGTAGCATGAAGAGTTCTATATAAGACTGGCACGTCTGCCATTAGATAGGAGCTTCGTGCTCAACTTAAAACAGTATCTTTACCCATACTTAGTCACTGTCTTCGATCGTACGTGATACATCTACTTCTTGATCATCCGAGATCAACCCCGCACACCCAGTGTTTGCATCGAGTGAACATTGCGACCGTGACAGTGGCTTGAAAAGGTCTTTATTCGACGCAACCACGTGATTAGCAACCCCGATTACTAGTCCTAAATGGCCATGGAAGTCAGAAGACTACGAAATTCATATGAAAGTGCTTAGAATACAATATATTTTTTGTTGTTTTTACTTGCACATACATCACACGTCTTACAACCTTTGAATTTATCGAATTTCTCTTTTCTTAAGGTAGCCTACCGAAAACACCTTAATATATTAACATTAATAATTAATTTTACTCTAATTGGCAAGCGTAACTTCTTAATATGCTATTACAAGGCACGGTAAGAGAGCTTAACGAGTATGAATATTAGAGCTGGCTGGAGAGCTACCGGTCTTTGGCCAGTGAGTATGGCAAAACCACTGATGAGCCGATTACTATTAGAGAATAGTAATCAGGAGCTAGAAATTGGTACTGTGGTGGGGACAGCCCCTCCATTTCTTTTGTCACATGACTGCGCCGGTTCTTCGCACATATAAGGAGCCAACACTTGATTATAGAACATCAAGAACGCAACACCACATATATTCTATTTATTAGAACCTTTTACCTCCACTTCTTTGCCAATTCTTACTCTTCAGATATGTGATATCTTTGGATTTGATCAATCTGTTGTTTCTAAACCTAGGGAACTCCTTCGGTGGCTCGCTACATGCTACCCTCTTGTTGTGTGGTTTATTGGGCTTTATCCCTCCCACAGTACTCCGGAGGACTTTTAGACTATTAAGAAAATGAAGGAATCATAAATTGTGTAGTTTACACCAAAGGCTGGCAAAGAATTAAGATTACAATTCAATACTTTGATCAAAACATCACATGACAACTGTGACGCTTGCTCTAGAAAGACAGCAATCACGTGTGACTGCGGCCTCACATTACAACAAGACTACCTTAGAATCTATAACTACGGAGGAAAGAAGGTCAGGAGCGTCGGTCTCTATATACAAAGGGACGCCATGGGGTCGTCCAATCTCGGTAAGCTCGGCTAAGCCAGGATGCCGGAAATGAGGCTCTGGGCGCTTCCGATCGTCACAACAACATCCCAATACGTCGACTACTTTTTAAGAAAGCTATTAAAGCTTTTGATTAAAAGGACTTCACATTAGGACAGGCAGAGATAAGGATACAACAATTAGAAGCTAAATTGAACCAATTACAACCACGGAAAAAGCGAAAGGTTCAAACCAGCCCAAATTTTAAGTTTGCGGATATTCAAGCTATTCAAAAAGCTCAAATTGCAACTAGAGATTGGGAAATTATACCTATTAATTCAAATTCAGCAGGAGATTTTGAAGATACAAAAGATTGCATAGAAGTTGAAGCGTTGTAGAGTTATTAAGTGTTGTTTGTAAAGTGGTAGAAAAATGCGGGGTGGTCCAAATGATGGGGTGGGGACTTATACCACAAACTACGAAATTAAGCAACAAGTAGCGCTTGAAGTACTTACAGGAGAGTTAGTACCTGTGCTGGACGGTTTAGCATCTGCCAGTTATTTTGTTTGGTCTACATGAAAATACAATATTGTTGGAAACACCTCTGCTCCACGTAACAGCCCCGACTGACATACAGACGATATCATAGATTGAAGGTAGAGGAACAGATAGTCTACTGTTCATTGAGATACATCAACGATGACAACATTTTGTGAATGACAGTAATTGTAAGCTGTTGACAATGACCGCTAAGCGAGGTGATTTGTTGATACATGTGCCTGCGCCGAAGGCGCCCTCACCCCCTCTGGAAAAGAAAAAAATTCCAGAACGTCAAACTGTGTATTGCGATTAAAAATTCTTGCATAAATATGTAACAGAAGTACCAAGCACAGCATTGACATGTTGACCATTTGCTGTCGTTGATCCCAAGTACATCGGTTTGAACATTGTATTTATACATCTTACACTCAAACTCCTCACTATCTCTGTCTTGATTCTGATATATTTACAGTTAATCTTTCAATTCACTTTGTCAATTAACTCCGGGGAAACTACCCAGGTTATTTGAGTCTACTGATATATTATTGACTTCAAAGTTCCTAATTCGCCACGTCATTGACTTAATTCTGAAAGATGAATCTTCATGATTCACCTATGCCCACGTTGCACTGCTAATCTGTGGTCTCCTGAATTTATATATAAAGCACGCGGAAATCGAGAATATGTTAGACGGACACAAGATGCGGAAGATAAATGACTGAGACTGGCAGTACGAATGGATGGGATCCTGCTAGGGGCAATGACAATTACAAGATATCTGACAACAGAAATAATTGCCTAATAACCTACAAAACAAAACGCCGATAAAGCCACAGGCAATGATTACTCCTGTCCAGGAAATTATAGATTGTACTAAATCTTCGAGGAAATAATGCCCTAGCCAATACCGTTCGTTGCTCGTCCAAGGCGTGACTCCTAGGCATCCATTCAAGAGTAACGAGTCCTTTGCCTTGGAATATTGGATTCCAAACCTTGGAAACTTGACTGTTTATATAACCCTTGAAGGACGAAGACTCAAAAAATGATGCGATGCTTGCCAATCTGGCATTTTGACGTTACTTCACTGTAATCAGGGCGATTGTGAATTATGATTATAGCCCTTTTGAACGGTGTTTCTTATACGTAGTCACTTTGTGAAGAGCAGCTCGTCATGATGACTCGATTGACAAATTCAACGGTGTTCTATTCAGTGTATTCACTGCTCCCAGACCCGACCACACCACATCACCCGTACACAAAAATCCTCCGTGAAGCCTCCTCATTTCCACTCAAGGGGTATAAGTGTCCTTCTCGTTTCTATCGCGAATGGAGATTCATGGACTAAGAAGCCATGCGCTTGGTTTAAGAGAAGGCTGGCATTGTCTGGTCACCGGAAAGTTGGCAAACAAAACGCTTTCATAGTTATAATTGAAAATTTGAACAACAAAAGAGGTATGGAAAGCGCACGATATCCAGCCTGAGGATTCCATAAAATTCACCAAACATCGAAAAAAGGAGGGATTGGATAACGACAACAACATATCCAGCGACAACAAAGCCCGGCCCATCCTCTCTACCGTATCACTGTCCCTAAAGCAGCAATTCAACAAAATCCCAATCTGAACAGCTACGCCACAACGAGTAGGAGAAGCAGGCTTCAACCTTGTCGTCCACAGCTGATACGTTTGGTATGACAACGGACATTCCTGGGTCCTCTGTACCCGAGTTTGATTTCTGTTCCCTATGGGTTCGTGGAGACTGTAGGAATGTCAAGGTGCTTATATTTCTATTTATATGGAAAGAAGTTTGAGACGTACTGGTTAATTAGCCTTCAGTTATGATTCGATGACGTGGAGAGGGGTTGCATCACTTCATTGATTGGTCATTCACAGACAAAAGTAAGTGAATCGTAAAAGGGGTGGCCGTTGAACCATTTCATGTGGCCTTTAATTCCGGAAATCCGCACATCCAAAGCCAGTTCAGGTTGAAAGTAGAAGTTCACCTGAACAGGGCAACAGGCATCCTGTATCAAGAAGACAAAAAGAAGCTGGAAGGAATTGCAATTATTGAATTCTGATAATTAGTTCTCATAATCTACCAAACACCACATCCATCCATCCCATCCTATGCTATCCAGCTGCACTAAAAATCCAGTGAACGCCACTCCGCGTCTTTGGATTGAGCGGACTGTATTAATTTACACCGGACTCGAGACATGAAAGCATAATGAAGCTCTAAAATCAGCGCAATAACGTTTGAAGGGGTGTCGTTGACTTCGAAAGAACATGAGACATGAGGAAAAGGGATGGGTCGGATATAACATGATCCAGCCCGGCTTTACTAACCACAAACGACCTAGGCGATTTCTTCCAGCTTCTATGGAGCCTCTGCACCCCAGAATTTTTTTGAGATTCTTAAGCCAAATCAACAATCCATCTCTCTGCAGCTTTTTTCCAAGCACCGCCACGAATACCTTCAGATCTTGAAGCTCCTGCCCTTCTTTGTACTTGTATCTCTTGTATCAGCACCACTCTTTATAATATTTCCACCATGCAACGTGCATTGACTTCAAGGGCCTCGGTCCTCGGCCGCTCCTCTACTTCGAAGCTTCGTCCTGTTTCTTCTGCTGGCTTCAATGCCCAGCAGTTGAGATTCGCACACAAGGTACGTTCCTGTCCTAGCTGCGGTGATCCGGCGGATGATATTCCGGTGTGGGACACTGGGGATTGAAGCTAATAAGAGGCATCACTAGGACCTGAAGTTTGGCGTAGAAGCAAGAGCATCTCTCCTGGCCGGTGTAGAGACTTTGGCAAAGGCAGTGGCAACAACTCTGGGACCAAAAGGACGAAATGTCTTGATTGAGTCAAGTTACGGGTCTCCCAAGATCACCAAGGGTCAGTTTCAATCTACTATCCGGCATCAACAATACTGACAATTCTGCAGATGGTGTCACTGTTGCCCGTGCCATTACGCTGAAGGACAAATTTGAGAACCTCGGTGCCCGACTCATCCAAGATGTCGCATCGAAGACAAACGAGACTGCTGGTGATGGAACTACAACTGCCACTGTTTTGGCTCGCGCTATTTTCTCCGAGACTGTTAAGAACGTTGCTGCCGGATGCAATCCTATGGATCTCCGCCGTGGAACCCAAGCAGCTGTCGAGGCCGTTGTCGAATTTCTACAAAAGAACAAGCGTGATATCACTACCAGCGAGGAGATTCAACAAGTTGCCACTATCAGTGCCAACGGAGATATCCACGTTGGTAAGCTGATCGCCAGTGCTATGGAGAAGGTCGGAAAGGAGGGTGTCATCACCGTTAAGGAGGGAAAGACCATGGAGGACGAGCTGGAGGTTACTGAGGGCATGCGATTCGACCGTGGTTTTGTTTCACCATACTTCATCACCGATACTAAGTCGCAGAAGGTTGAGTTCGAGAAGCCATTGATCCTGCTCTCCGAGAAGAAGATCTCTGCTGTTCAAGACATCATCCCAGCTCTCGAGGCATCCACTCAACTCCGCCGACCATTGGTCATCATTGCTGAGGACATCGATGGTGAAGCTCTCGCAGTCTGCATCTTGAACAAGCTCCGTGGTCAACTCCAAGTCGTTGCTGTTAAGGCTCCTGGCTTCGGTGACAACCGCAAGTCCATTCTTGGAGATCTTGGTGTTCTTACCAATGCCACTGTCTTCACTGATGAGCTTGATGTTAAGTTGGAGAAGGCTACCCCAGATATGTTCGGAACTACCGGATCTATCACCATCACCAAGGAGGATACCATTATCTTGAACGGCGAAGGAAGCAAGGACGCTATCAGCCAACGCTGTGAGCAGATCCGAGGCGTCATGAGTGACCCAACCACTTCCGATTACGAGAAGGAGAAGCTCCAGGAGCGTCTTGCTAAGCTCTCTGGTGGTGTGGCAGTCATCAAGGTTGGTGGATCTTCAGAAGTTGAGGTCGGCGAGAAGAAGGATAGATACGTGGATGCTCTCAACGCAACCAGAGCTGCCGTCGAGGAGGGTATTCTCCCAGGTGGTGGAACTGCTCTTCTCAAGGCAGCCAGCCAAGCTCTTGGCGGACTCAAGCCAGCAAACTTCGATCAACAACTCGGTGTCAGCATCATCAAGAGCGCCATTACCAAGCCTGCACGTATGATCGTTGAGAACGCAGGAAACGAAGGCTCGGTTGTTGTCGGCAAGCTTATGGATGACTTCGGATCCGACTTCAACAAGGGATATGACAGCTCAAAGGGCGAGTTCGTCGACATGATTTCTGCCGGAATCGTGGATCCATTCAAGGTCGTCCGTACTGCTTTGATTGATGCCAGCGGTGTTGCTTCTCTACTTGGTACTACTGAAGTTGCCATTGTTGAGGCACCTGAGGAGAAGGGTCCACCTGCTGGTGGAATGGGAGGCATGGGCGGTTAGTAATTCATCTTTCTATTGATCACAAAATGCTAATATGATTCTAGGCATGGGCGGCATGGGCGGAATGATGTAAATTAAAAAAACGGCGAAGGATGTAAGATACCCGTCACGGTCTCGCTCTGGGATGAGCGTCTGGTCTGCAACGATACTACACGACGGTTTTCAAATGTTGTATAACACTTCACCCCACTCAGTCCTCTACCTTGTTTTAAATTTGGCATTGTAGAGCGATAAGGTGTTTTTAGGAATGAGGCGGCCATGTAAAATAATAAGCCAAAAACAAGTCAAACACTCACATTGCGTGGCACTTCGCCACAGGTTGACTGCCTTTCAGTGATGCCTACCAAACCGTGCCATCTATGTAGAGAATCTGGTTAGGTAGCAAAGAGATGATTTAGGTATCAACGAAAACATTAGGTACCAAGAGAGACTATCGAATGATTCAAAAACATAAAAGATGCCCCAAATGTAGACTTATTGCGTGGCTTCGAAGGAATCGCTGCATCTCCAAAACCCAATTGGAGCTAGACTCCACGTGATCAAAACACCCCCACCAACTCAACTTCGTTCGCGCAACAACAGGAACAAAGCCACCGATAAACAACTACCCCACCACTTTTCTTCTCTCCAACATTGATCCGGGAACCGATAGATCTCGAATCTAACCATCTCATATTGCCGTACGTACTCAATCTCCCTCGCGCCGACAGCTACCGGACTTGTCACGAACCAGCCGCCTCTGCCTTATAAACGCTGACAACATTGTTCGCAGACTTGTTGATTCCGCACTGCTTGTCGCACAAATCTCATATTCATCATGGTAAGTCTCCGCAGCTTCAATATGGGTTGCATGGGAACTGCTAAGTCGTGGTGTGATACAGTCTCAATCAGGGTCAGTCCTGCGTTACCCCTCCATCCATCCCACATCCATCCCATAATTCTCGAGGCACCCAACATGCCAGCATTCAAGGCCGACCCTTCAGATCCCTCATACCATGGGCAGCCATGCCGACTCGGATATGTTTAGAGCAAGCACACATACTAATAATCGTAATGGAATAGTGTTCAGGTTTCTCCCGACTGCATCAGCGTCTTTAATGACTTGAAACTCGCCAAAAAGATCAAGTTCATCATCTACAAGCTGTCAGACGACTACAAGGAGATCGTTGTTGAGGAGTCGAGCGAGAACGGCGACTGGGATGTCTTCCGTGAGAAGCTCATCAGCGCCCAGACCAAGAATAAGATGGTATGCTGGGAAGGTCGAGTCTGGCGCACAGCGGTACTAATACTTGGCATAGGGAAAGGTCGGCAAGGGACCAAGATACGCCATCTATGACTTCAACTACGACCTGTCATCTGGTGAGGGAACAAGGTATGTGGTTCGAGTCTTGAGACATGCCCGGAGTTAATACAGGATATAGAAGCAAGATTACCTTCATCGCATGGTCCCCAGATGATGCTGGAATCCAGGTATGCTCGAAAACTCACACATCATGCTTGTACCCACTAACAAGTCCTTCAGCCCAAGATGATCTACGCTTCTTCTAAGGATGCGTTGAAGCGCGCGCTGAACGGCATTGCTACCGAATTCCAAGCAAATGACGAAGATGACATCGAGTACCAGTCCGTCCTCAACAAGGTTAGCAAGGGATTGGCCTAAGCAGTTCTCCGACAAGTACAGAGATACATATCATGATGAAACGATGACCGAGGGAAGTGTGGTGGAAATTGGGAGGGAGGATAAGTGTTTCATTGGTGTGGGTGCGCTCATTTGCCTGCGGTGATATGCATAGTAGGGCGATGAATTCTGCTTCTGATTCTCAGTCAGGCTTTCTCTTCTCTTCTTTTGGAGAAGGCAGTAGTCATAGTCAAGATCGTGCATGGGATGGGCTACGACAAAAGATATGAAGATATCAAAAGCTACTTCTTGACATTAGCTCTCCAAGACCTCATTCGACACTGACGAGTATGCTCTCCATGTCTTCTGTTTTGCCATCCTGAACTCCGCGCTCAATATGCTGTCCATTCCGTTCTATCCTATCCGTACTCATTTCTTGCCCTCGATTGCCTTCTTGAAAACGCCCCAGACTCTCTCCCCCTCGGCTTCGTCCTTCAACCGTTGCGTCAAGAATCCCTTCAGATCCGTCCAGAACTCCTCCGTCTTCAGCGCCTCCTTGCCTCCACCCATATGCGCAACCTTCGGCTCAACCTCCTCACTCTCAGACCTCTTCAATGCCGCCGCACCCCCAATAACCATCACACTAAACTCGGCCTTCATATCATTCTCCCCCACCAAATCCTTCAACACCTTACTATCCGGCGCGGGCTTCTTATTAAACAGCAACCTGATCTTCGCCACAGGAATGGACGTCTGCGTAGACAGGGTTTCTTTCAGCGTAAGGATCGAGGTGCTTAGAGCTTGTGCGGGGAGCGTTACGTCGAGTGGTGGGTTGCGAAGCGATTTGAGTGTAACGGAGAGTGATCGTTCCGCGCCAGGTGTGAGCTTTACTTTCTTTGCTAGGGGCCGCGGCATCTTGGGGAGGATATACTGCGATTTGTTAGCTGAGGTGGACTCTAGCACTGAGAGAGTGAGGGGTTTCGTACGGCGCTGTGTGCAGGATAGGACTTTGCATCTTCGACGTGGTCTGCTGTGACTTTTGTCGGCCTCGAGTCGAGGGTTGTGAGGAAGGATTTAGCGAACGATAGTTCAGTCATATTGACGGACTATCTTCAGAAAGTTTAGAAGAGAAGAAGTTGGGAAAGCTGCGGTTTTCAATTCAGATGACGCTTGTTCGACAGCGGGATGAACACAGACAGATGAGGCTCAAGCCCACCAGAAGTTGAAATCTTGGCGCGGAGATTCGGCGCCCGTATCGATAAAGAGCGCTAAAAGAGCGCTAAACCTTATCGAAAAAAAAAGTTCGTTCAAGCTTCATCCCCACATCAAGCAGAGAGGAATATTTTTCGCAGCACAATACCCTTTTCCCACGGAAATATACGACAATCGATATTTCAAGATGGGTGTCGGTCGACGTATGAAGAAGCAGGGCGTGCCCGAGCCGCTCGACGAGGCGCATTTCACGAACCTGAAACGCAAAGCTGGGATGTCGGTGTCGGAATCCAGAGCTGAGAGTTTGCAGTATGCGAGCTCGAAGAAGAGAAGGAAGAGCTCGTCTGGGGAAGCCGGGCAGAAGGCTGTCAAGAAGAGCAAAACCGAAAAGGAATCTGCAAAGGGGAAATCTGCCAATGGTGTTGGACTGCCGTCTCAGAAATCTGCGATGAAGAAGTCGAAGAAGGCGGAGGAGGTGCCGCTGCCTGGGTCGGATGATGATATGGGTGATGATTCTGACGAGGCGGATGTTATGGGTGATGAGTTTGACGATTTGGATATGGAGGGTGGGCTTGGGGACGATTTCTTGGACTCGGGAAGTGAGGTGTATGATTCTGGAGATGACCACCAGACGAGGGCTATGTTTTCTGAAGATGAGGACGAATCGGATGCAGAGGAGAAATTGACGGCTGCGAATATTGCTGGTCTAACGAGGAAGTTGGACGACCAGATGGCAGAAGAGGCAGCAGATGCACAAGCTGAATTGGAGGAGGCTGCGCTGCAGACGAATATTGCTGGCGACCGACCGCACATCTTGGATGATTCCGATTCTGATGAAGAGGGTGTTAAGAAGAACGATTTACTGGCTCCTGATCTGCAACTTCTGCGGACGAGAATCAATGATACCGTACGAGTACTCGACGACTTCACCAATCTGTCAGAAGAGGGACGTTCCAGAGCAGAATATACGGCACAATTGATCAAAGACATCTGTGCTTATTATGGATACTCGGAATACCTGGCCGAGAAACTTTTCAATCTCTTTCCACCGAAAGAAGCTTTTGCTTTCTTCGAAGCAAACGAAACCCACCGTCCTGTTGTAATCAGAACAAACACTCTCCGCACCCACAGACGAGACCTCGCACAAGCACTTATCAATCGTGGTGTAGTTCTTGAACCAGTTGGAAAGTGGTCGAAAATTGGGCTCCAGATCTTCGAAAGTGCTGTTCCTCTCGGAGCTACCCCAGAATACCTCGCTGGACACTACATCCTACAAGCAGCTTCGTCTTTCCTCCCAGTCATGGCATTAGCTCCTCAAGAACACGAGCGAGTTCTCGATATGGCTGCTGCGCCCGGTGGAAAGACCACTCACATCGCAGCCTTGATGAAGAACACCGGCTGCATTTTCGCCAACGATAGCAACAAATCCCGTGCCAAGGGCCTAATTGGTAACATCCACCGTCTCGGCGCAAAGAACACCATCGTATGCAACTATGACGCCCGCGAATTCCCAAAAGTCATCGGTGGTTTCGACCGTGTACTTCTCGATGCCCCCTGTTCAGGAACCGGAGTCATCGCCAAAGATCCCAGCGTCAAGACCAACAAAACCGAAAAGGATTTCCTGATGCTTCCTCATCTGCAAAAGCAATTGCTCCTCGCAGCTATCGATTCCGTGGACCATGCCAGCAAAACTGGAGGATACATCGTCTACTCCACATGTTCCGTCACCGTCGAAGAGAACGAGCAAGTAGTGCAATACGCGCTCTCCAAGCGACCAAATGTCAAACTCGTCGAGACTAACCTTGCTTTCGGAAAAGAGGGGTTCACAGCATACATGGGCAAGACATTCGACCGATCCATGAAAATGACACGCCGATACTATCCGCACGCCTACAACGTGGATGGTTTCTTCGTCTCGAAATTCAAGAAAACGGGCCCCTCGCCCAAGAACGGCGATGGTGCGAGCAATGGCGTCAAGATGGACATCGACGAGGATATAGTTGATAAGAGACCTGTTCCCGAGACAGATGAGGAAGCCAAGGAAGATGCATTCGGTGGATGGGATGATGGTGAAGACGAGGCTTACATCGAGAGAGCGAAGAAGAGCTCTTTGAGGAGGAAGGGTGTTGACCCCAAAGCAAGTCGAGGGGATAAGAGCAAGAAGGGCGAAGCCAAGAAGTCAGCAGTTGCGGAAGTGAGCTCGGACAATGCAGATGCGGAGCCTGAGCCCATGCCCGCTGCGAAGGAGAATGGCGATGCCAAGAAACCCAAGCAGAAAGAGAAGAAGGAGAAGAAAGCTAAGAAGAGCAAGGACAATTAGCTCAACTTAGCTTAACTTAGGTTGTTGGAACTGTAATCTCGTTCGCATGATGCATTGACTGGCGTTTCTGGAGTACTGGGACTCTGCTTCTTTTTGTACTACTCTAGATTCAAGTCTGGAGATCTAGATAGAGGAGTCTAAAATGTGCAGATTATTGGCTTCTAGCCTGTTCTATCGTACTTTGCTTTCTCTCTCTTTCCATGTGATGAATCGTGGTTTGCAAGTTTGTTGGCTAGTCAGCTGAAATGCAATGCAAGCTCCTCCTAGGGCGAAATCTGTCACACACATCTAATCACTGGCATAATATTCCACTTACTACTAATTTTCAAACCTCGCACGTTCTAGTAGAGTGGCGGAGGTTGAGGAGTCAGGACGGACAAGTTCAGCGGTAGATATTTATTTTTCTTGTGCCAATTGGTTTGGTTTGATGGAACATTTCAAGAGGGGTAGATTGTTGCTGATTCTACAATTTGGACTAATTTTTGCAAGTTTTTCGTGGAATGAGACCTGTACCTCTAAAGCTTTAGAAGATTTTTGTAATGTCTATTCGTGGTACCTCCAAAATCCAGAAAGTAGGGGGGGAATAAGCTTCTCTAGGTCAAGTATTCCGATATTTGTGCTCAAGTAGACCCATCCTTAGGTCAATCAAGACCGATATATTCAGCACGCTCTAAATGCTGCTAGATCGAGATTCAGCTGAAGTATCAGGCAAGCAAAAACACGATTTACTTACTTTATCACTGATATCTTTCATTATTTTGTAGTCTTCAGAGGACATCAACATATCAACAGCTCTAATAAGGACTCGCCATCGCTGTTTAGCAAGCCATCGACGAATGACCTTTTTGGGAAGCGCTTTTCGTAGCACTGTGCGCCAATTCTGTGTTGCTCGTGCATTTTGCTGGACTGTATGTTCGGTCAGCAATTTGTATTCTTTTCTCGTCGTGGGACCTACTCTTTTGTCTTGCTGTCTCGCTCAAGAACTCTAGCGTGACATATTGTAGATTCGCACGCCACGTTGAAATATCGTCCAATGTCTGACGCATTCGATCCGCTTCGCTGTCAAGTTTTGAGGATGCCTTTGAAATCTTGTCGCGAAGAACAACCTTCCACATCGTCATGTCGGGCGCGCCTGCACATAAAATTAACAAAAATTTCCCCACTTCGCTTCTTTAAAAACTTGGGGAATGCGTACATCTACTAGCCCAACTTTCCGGAATGGCGTCCAGTATAGCGATAGCAGACAAGATTGTGAAGAAGTCCCTCCCTTCAAACATGACCATAGAGTCTACAGAGGAGTCCAGCTGTATCGCATGGTCGTAGAGTATTTGATTTGGCGTGTGCCGAAATTTCAGCTTGAAGTCAGATCCTTGCCAGTGATATACTTCTCCATGGACTGAAAGCCTTGCGCCAAGATCCGGAAGAGATTTGAAATGATAGGCTTTGCTCTTGTACATTTCCATCCACTTCATAAAGTTTCTCCTTCTCCTCAAGGAGCGTTGGCTGGATCTGCCAGTTGCGTCAAGCTTTGGGCTAGCCATTTTCATTGATTGTAGTTCCGCGTGCACGTTGTTTCCCAATTTCAAGATCTGGTCGATTCTTAGGCAAGATTGATCCATAATTTGGGATCCCTGGTTCCGCAAAGAGAGGTTGTTGTAGCAATCATGCAAATAAAGATCTCGGTCACTGCTAACCTCTCTGAGTAGTCCCGCAGACATCATGAATGCCTCAGCCAACAGCAACATGACCTCTTCCAAAAGCCTTGGGAAATTTTGAGGAGTTTCATTTGCATTATGTCGAGCGTTGGAGAGGGCGAGCCATTCAATAGTGTGCTTCTGTTCTTGCGCATGCTTGTACTTGATGTGTGCGGTATCAAGAACAGTCTGGCAGTGCAGTGATTGATCTTTCCGGTCGTTCATTTTCCAGGAAATAATTCTAGCATCCAGATACTTTGCTGGCTCGACGATTGTTGAGCTTTGCCGATCTGCGATGCCATCTGCCAATGTTAATTGGGCAATGAACCTAAAGGACTTAAACTGAAGACCAACCTTGAAAGACTTTGCTGTAGAAATTGATGATCTCGAAGTTAATAAACAAGGACAGGATTGATCTCATCAGGATCTTTCCCGAATTCAACATTTGAATCCAGGTGCCATAATCACCAAAGCGGATAGAATGCCTGATCGGAAAACACGCTCGGCCTTCAAACCAGGCTTCAAGCGACTGCTGGACTGTCCAAAATACACCCCTGTTAGACATCTCGATGTGATATTTGGCAGCATCACAAATTTCGACAGCACTCGGTCGGTCCAACGGATCTAATGATATACATTTCGATATCCAGTGGCGCAGGTTTCCCGTATATTGAGCTGGGAGAGGAGGGATTTCTTGAGTGGGGTCCCTGCGATAGTCGAAAGGGCGATCTAAGCTGCAAAGCTCGTACATGGTAACTGACCACTAGTTAGTCGCATCTTCTGCACATAGCACACAGGTGTGTACCTTACACCCGAACGAATAAATGTCACATTCTTTTGTCCAGCGAATTGGTTTTCTCTCCGAACTTATCTCCTGGAAATGGAGTCAGTCTAGAAATCAGATGCCAAAACGGCTGTCGATGTATACGCACAGGAGCCAGATAGACATGCGTGCCGACATATGATGCAGGCTCTGCATTCCCACGTACGGCAATGCTAATGCCAAAATCTGCAAGTTTGACAGCATCTGGTGCGGTTTCAGACGTAGAAGCAAGAAGAACTGCACGACGGTTACCTTAGCTATTATCTTCGCCGGGTAACTGGAACCTACTGTTTCCTGGCTTGATGTCGCGATGCAATATCGTAGTCCAATCAGCACTGCTCCTCTTACTCCCAAGTGATTGGTCTTTTGTAGCCCAAAGTGGCAATACTTCAATGCAGCAGATATTTGTTGCACAATGCTCCAGACGTGGATTTCCGACACAGAACTGGTAGATTGTAAGCCGAGAATGGTCCACAGAACAGTGAGCTTTCTACTTCTCATTGACTTTCCGGTCTTCAATCAAGTCTTTCAAACTTCCATGCTCGCAGTACTCCATCAATAGTCTAATCTCAGAGTCTCTAGGCCGTTCAATCACCAGCATATCTTTCTTTATACCTGACGATATTTTCGTGGCTAAGTGCTGCTAAAACCTTGCATTCTCTCTCGGCCTCCGTTCTCTGCTTAGTTACAGTTCTGAAGCGTATGGTATTACATGCTACTAGCTGAACAGGTCCGGCTTGGTTACTTTTTGTACAAATATGAAGCATACTGTAACATACCTCGCCTGTCTCATCATATTCTGTGGTAACTTTTCCCTGCGCGCCATCACCAAGGTATTCGCCACGAGGTTTAATCAATTGAAAGTCAAGATCACTAGAGTCGACAAAGTTTCCGTTCTCAATTGAGGCAGGCTTAGTTGTCTTCGTGGCCGACCATGTTGGCACACGGCGAAGCAGCCCCCAAACAGCAGTCATCGTAGCCAGACCCCGATCGACCAAGATAAGCCCCGAGTCTTTTGAAGAATGATGAATTGTCGGTGAGCTGATCTGCCCTCGATTTCTGTAAATGATGGTACAAAGGCTGTTGTTGCTAGACTGACCGAACTTTTGATGACATCTAGGTTTAGGATGTCCAGGTGGGCTGTGTGCGATCTGGTGAGGCTGATCTATCAGGCGTTGTTATCTCGAAATCGTCTCTTCTGGGGATAGTGGGGGATCTGGACCATTCAATGGGAGGCCCTGGATGAGGGCTTGCATGCAGTTTGCAGTAGTGTGTGAAACGTGTATGGATCCGTATGTGCATAGCGGCATGGCTAAAGGAGGCTGGGCAGACACGTAGGCGGGGGGCTCCCAACAAGAGCCTTACCATTGAAGTGCGTTCTTATATACATCCCAGCCCATGCTAGGAATCGTAAGGACCGATTGTCATCATCTTTTGCACGTAAAAGATGGGCCCCGAGTTGAGTCTTGCTGTGGTCGGGGTCGTCTTGGCCGGACCTGGAATTGCTGTGGCCTTTCGGGATTTTGGCGCCCATGTCGTAAAGAGAATTCAGACTATCAAAAATGCCCCAGATCTTATTGTTCAACTACAAAAAGTCGGCAGAGCAATCTGTGATGGACGACTACAATCTTGCATCGACATCGCCGAATACGCTTTTAGTCTGGAAGATCTGAACCGAGCACTCCATGCAGACTTAGTTCGAGGCCTTGAGCAAATGCGAGAGGAACTGTTGAATATCGATGCTCTACTTGAGAAATTGATCGAAGAAGATGGGAGCGTCAGTAGAGCAAAGTTAATGCTACCACCTCGCTGGACTTGGAGAACTGACGCAAAACGCATTATCAAGAGATTTGATAAAATCCAGAACAGCTTCCAGCTCACAATCACAATCGCGGAAGCTAGGCACCGGTCACTATCAGTTCCTGAGCCTCTATCTATGACAAAGTTCAAGCCAAGACTTAAGCCGGATGGGGAGGCAGATTACAGGATCTTGGAAGAAAATTCCCATCTCTGGCAAGGGCTCGCAGAAATTCGGGACGAAAATGGACGAGCTTTCTCCACGCGAGTTCTCGTAGAGCGCACAGCTGTTCCACACGCAGAAATCCTAAATATTGCTGGTCGTCTGATCAAACATCGACAGGATACTGGCATTCTCAAGTGTCTGGGCTATACTCAAGATGAAAAGGCTCATCTTGTTTTTCA
Source organism: Cadophora sp. M221 (assembly GCA_017366145.1). Lineage (NCBI taxonomy): Eukaryota > Fungi > Ascomycota > Leotiomycetes > Helotiales > Ploettnerulaceae > Cadophora > Cadophora sp. M221. The sequence goes on along the minus strand of JAFJYG010000114.1, from coordinate 49,716 downwards.
AGTTCCTGAAGGGTTTGGATATGCTTCGACTCTACGACAAGCAATCATACAAACTCCATCATCAGAATAAGGACCTGGTGGAGGGCATGCCCTGGAGGACCGTATCCGCCTCGCACATATCCTATCGCAGTCGCTCTTATTTGTGCATAATGCCGAGTTCGTTCATAAAAACATCCGTTTCGATACTATCTTGCTCCTACAGACCGAGTCCGCAAGTCTGCATGACCAAATTCGAAGTCTAGTATCAGCAAAGGTCTATTTGACTTACTGGACCATGTTGCGAAGAATGACAGATTTGTCAAGCCGAATGGGCGATGTAGGCTGGATTCGAGGGATCTACCAACATCCCCACCGGCAAGGATTGCAGCCGCAACAACGATATAATATCGGACACGATATTTACAGTCTCGGGGTTTGTCTTCTGGAGATCGGCCTGTGGGAGACGTTGTCAGTCATCAAAAGCGAAACAGACGCCCTCCTAGTTGACGCGAATGACTCTTACGATGTCAGCGAGCAAACAATGAGCGATCTCTATCGAAACATGGCCCTCAAGCAAAAGTTGGTCGGATCCGACGAGATCGAGTCGATAGACGCGTTGACCGAGCCTTCGACTGTCGCAAAAGTCTTGGTGGCTCTTGGTCAGTTTGCTTTGCCACAGCGGGTAGGAACTGAATATGCCAATATTGTGGTGGCATGTTTGACTTCTCTCGAGGGCGGGCTTGGGGAGGAGATTTCCGCGCCTGATTTCTTTCAGAATTCGACTGCTGTGGCTTTGATATTCAAGCTTCAGGTGGTTGAAGCACTTGACAATATGTACTAGAAATTCTAGATACTGGTGGTTTGCAGTCATGGCAATTAGAAACCTGATTTTTAGCCAAGAATACGACGCGGAAGTTAAGCTTTAGGCAAGCCAAGGCTATCATTAGGACAAAACGCACTAGCCAAGGCTTTGTCAGTACATGCCATCTGAGAAGGCCAAGTAGGTCTCTAGGAGCAATGATTATGTAAGGTGTTGTCTTTAATATAAGAGATGCTGCTTGGAGAAATCCAATAAAGAGAGTTCAGACGTTCAATCTGTTCAAACACTTGTCCCGAATCTTTCGAAGTTAAACAACGGCATGCTATAAAGACATCCTATAATACCATAGTAACTTAAGAATCTACTTTTAAACCGTGCAGGTAGTGTCGAGTGTAATGAAGGTGCCACGTAGAAAGTGATCCTCCTCCAGTGAACTCGCTTAGCGTCAAAACAACCCTCGAGGGTTGTGATAGACTAGTCACCCACCCACCACTACCACAAGTAAATTTCCCAAAACTGAGCAGATTGCTGTCTTACCATCAACACCAACCTTCCCACTCGACTTGGTATGTGTAGCACCGACAGCTCAAAGTCTAGTATCCAATTGATGTGCAATTGCTAACCGCGAGAACGAAAGAACAGGGTGTGAAAATTGCGTCGGTCAGCTCTGAGTCGACACTCCATATCAGCCGCAAGCTATCAAAGCTCCCAGGCAATAGAAAGTCCAACGAGGTAAGCATTGTTCCGTGTCAGAGACTCCTTTGAATCCTTTGAATCCGAGGTAGTCCTCGTAATCTTCATTCATACAGGCTGCCCGGCACAATGCCATCATTCAATTCCTCATCGAAACGCCTTCCTCCAGATCTACAAGTCACAAAAAACCTCCAAGAGACATAGATCTTCAAGCTTGAACAAATATCACGTCTCCCTACGTCCGCGAACATGGCCTATGGCGTACAACTGGGTGGCCTCGGCCGTCGCCTCTGCCAGACGGATCTTCCTTACCTCTGAAGGATATTCTCTCACTGTCGCAGTCCAAATGGCTCCAATGGCCCTCCTACAAATGGTCTCTACACTCCTCAATTCTATCTGCAAGGCCACAAACGGTGTCGGCAGTCAAGTATCGGAATCTGCCTGCTCAGGGCTTTCCGTACACAGGGCTGGCAACCATCCCAGATGGATTTTCTACAAGCTTGGACACATTCATACCCCCAAATATCTATATTGGACACTACCTTCAGTGATACAATTCATAGGTCTTGCTGTACTCGGCAGAAAACTATATATGGGCCCTATCAACGCGTCCAATGGCGGGATATCAAGGTCCATGACTTTGCAAGACCATTCCCCACAACAACATTTCCGGTCCAACTATCTCCTCCTCCATTTATACACCGAAACTAAAACTCAGCTCAACTGTCAGATATGCTTATCTTGCCCACATCCATTACGGAATCCTCAATAGCCTCGCTGCCATGGGGCCAGTAGCCTCACGGAGCACCCTTTGGTGGAACAAACACACCTTTATTGGTAATATCATACCACTATTCCTTCCACTTGCGAATTCCCTACTGCCCCACTAAGCTTTAGGGTTATTCTCTGGAGCTCGATCTCGCACTTAATATAAGGAGGAAGGTGCATACAAGATCCATTCCCATGGCAGCCCTTTCTTCCTTCAACACGCTCTTCTCTTCAGCAATTTCTACTCAGCAGGTGGTTTGAAACAAGGCTAAGTGGTCTGCAAGCTGCTCACTGTATCCCGATCAGCTGCTCAAAAGATACTGGTTCTGTCAGAAGGCTCCTTTCAAATTTCATCAATCACTAGGCATCGCATATTCTCTCCAAGCTATCCATCTCAACCATAGCTATCTACAATGGATCACACTAACGGCAAACAGGACATTCTAAAGTTTCCAGAGAAGAGAAAGCTTGTGGTCACTCGCAAAGGTGTCAGCTTGAAACGACCCAGAGAGATTCAAGCCGCATGGGTCTTCACCAGAGGAGATGTTGTTGAAGACTGCCCCCACTGCGAAGCTAGTCAAGCTGAGACCGGCACACCGTTCCGTCTTTGTGTCGTCCTCAATGATTCCTTTCTGGGAGTTTGCTATGGTTGTATGTTCACCGGGGAGTCTACCCACTGCATTTTCAAAGATGGCAGTAAGTACTTCTTAAATGTCTCGTCCGTTAATCGGCTTCTACAATTCTTCATGGCAGTACTAATGAGAATTTAGACCACGGAGTCATCACTGAGAAGGCTGTGGAACGAACAGTACTGCTCAGACCTACCCAAGATCTTGCTCACTGTGCTGCTCAGCGTCAAAAGTGGCTTGATGCCCTTCCACCAGTCACTCCAAGCCAAGCCATCGACTTTGTTGAAGAGGTTCTGCGCCCGCTGGATCCTGACAACCCTATCTTCCAAAACTACGTCTTTTCGCCAAAGCCCTCGACCGTAGTAGCCTTCGAATCTGCCGACCTGTCCAGCCCACTCTACGTCAAGCTTAAGGATCACATTACAAAGTTGAAGGATTTAGCGGATAATGACCCAATGGGAGCCGGTGCAGTACGTTATACCTTTGCAATATTATGAAATATCTCCTAACAGTCGCACAGGCGGTCAAAATTGTCTATGATGGGACTTTGATTGAGTTTCTGTTGGAAGAGCATGATCTGGTCTACGCAGCCTTGACGAAGAATCCCCTCTTTCTATCCATCACCCCCGAGCGGAAGCGATCGGTTATCATTCTGCTTGTAAAATGTACAAACCAACGCTTCACGTTCTTCATTCGCCGCATCTTCTCGTCGAGATTTGCAAAGAAGGGATTTGTCATCACTGATGTGGGCCTTATGCCAAAGTCAAACAGTGCTTGCGTTTGGCTTCTGGAGCCGAAGTCTGTGGATGAGGTGAAGGATCTCGGTTTCGTGGCTGAGTTCAACAAGAACCCCACACGTTTTGCTGGCCACAATTTGAACATCCTTCAGCAACTACAACTGGAGAATGGTTCTGAGATGTCGTATGGCTCCTGAATTTGAAGGCTAAGTGGGAGCTGTGGAGATCTGTTTTCGTGGTGGAGTTTGAGAAGATCTTGCGGTTTTTGCTGCTTACAATCGAAGCATTCCTGGGAAGATGTTTTTCTGCTAGGGCTTTGAGGTTATGCAATGTTGTGCAGAAAGTCATTAAAGGGCCGGCCATGAGTCCATGAATGAAATGCACAGTCAAACCAAGTTCACATCATCAAATCTCGCTACGTGGAATGTTTACACGATTTCAGTAGTTGCTTCCTCGGACTCCACGGGAAGTAAAATATCTGACGAAGGCGGGGTAGCTTGAGCATATGGCTCCTTGAACAAAAGAGGAAAATAGGCTCCGGTTTGACCAACTTCAAGAATTATGAATTGAGAATTGAGAAAGAGTCTTGCGGAATACTGCGTGAAAGGTATGTACCTAGGCTTTGCTTCTAGGACTTCTGTGACTATTTGGAGCTATCTATGACCGAAAGGTGCAACACAGCAACGCATGAAAGCATAGACTAGAGTAGTTTGGTTCTAGGCGGGATGCCCAAAATCTCTCATCTCGAACGGAGTGACGCCCTCCATGTCACTATTCTGGACATACTAAACCATTGAAATGATTGATTTAGCTAGGGATAGAATCCTATACACAAATTCAGAAGGTATGTGGAGTGTTAGTTAAACTTAAATTCTCAGAGATCGGACGCTAAGCTTACATTTTTATCCCCGACGTGAGTTACAGGTCCATATGGAAACTGTAGAGACTTGCTTAGGAGGGCATATCTAAGCTATTGTGCTCTTGTAGGTGTTGCAGCTCCAATTCTCATGTTCATCGATTTGATTTCATTTTGATGCAGACAGTTATTTAGTGAACTGGCATCAACGATCCCCTCCCATCTCAACTTTCCAAGCAATGCAACAGAAAGCCATCAACCAAAACAATCCTCATTTTGAAAACAAAAACAATCCCTTTTAGGAATGTGATAATACTCACTCGGGCATAGACTTTACGCCGAGTACTTGAACTCACCTACCCTTGTCAGCGGCGTCTCCGGAACTAGCTGGGGAGTCCTCGTATTCTCATTTGTTCCCCACATTGCCGTTTCAAGTCGCTTTCGAAGGAATATTACTAGGAAGTATTCCTTCAATAATAATATCCCTCTTCAGAAGGATCTCTGCTATCATGGAGCTCGGTGACACTAGACTGTACTGGAAGCGGAGGGACTGTCTCCGTGTAGATCCAGGAAGATCAACTGAGCTTAATTTTTAGCGCTTTCCGAGTGCCGCTCCTCCTCCATGATGTAGCTCTGGTCTGATGTATGAAATCAGTCGTGCGTTACTTTCTTCTTTTATTGGATTTGAGGACGAATGCATCGAAAGTCTGTTCCTGTACCGTCATATTTGCTCAACTAGACCTTGAGGAAGCTCTCACCCTAAGCCAAATGTTATATAAAGCCATGTCGTTACCTTCTCGGAAAATATACTCTTCGTCACTTCAGTCTCACCTCTTAATTCTTCCTCAAATATCTTCAATATGAAATCTACCTTAAGCCTTGTGTCTCTATTGGGCCTGACAGCTTCATTTGCCAACGCATTTGTTGTTGAAAATCGCAACTCAAAGTCTTGGGCAGGATCCAACAATTACTACCTGCATGCCCTACACCCCGAAGAGCAAGCCTCATACATCAATTCCCTGAAAAGCTACGGCACAAAAGTTGTCAGACTATGGGGTCAGTCAACTCTTAAGAAATATCTCAGATGCATACTAACAGAGCACTAGTTACCGGAGGATCCGATGGCTGTGCGAAGTCTTCAAACACGCATTCAGTTCCTGTGTATGAGTCGACAATCGGGCAGTACAATAACGGCACACTCGATGCTCTTGATTCAGTTCTGACACAACTTCATACTGCTGGTATCAAAGCCATCATTTCTCCTCATGATGCCAATCTGCTTCCACCAACTGGGAAGGACACGGGGTATAATGGTATCGATGTTTATGGCTCGACTTATAAATCGTCGGATGCGTTTTACAGCAGCAATACTGGAAAGCAGCAGTATGATAACCGATGTACGTATAAACCCCGCGAATGTTGTCTTGGTGTCTTGCATCTTTGAACTGGCATCATTAGATTAATATCAGGAACAAAGCTAATCTATCATAGTGGCTAGCATTCTGAACTACCGAAGCCCGGCATTTGGCAAGGCATGGAAAGATCTAAGTGAGGCGATCCTTGCTTTTGACATCCAGAATGAGCCCATGATTGCCAGTCCTGGAAAAGCGGCAAACAATGATCCTGATGATTGGATCTGTGGACGAGCAGGCAACATGAAGAAGCTCATCGGGTCATCAGAAAGTTGTTATGCCATGCAATGTCATAATTCTACTGACAGCAAGGCAGGGAGTCAAGATCGCTACGGGAGGTATTGGAGGTTCTGAGTACAGCGGCCATGAATACAACATCATCGACAAAGCACTCTACTGGTGAGTGCATTTTCCATCCTACCTCTTAGTTTTGTTTTGGCCGGCATGGCATTACACTTTTTCGTCTTCATCTTCTCAGAAATCGAACAAAACAGCATGCTGATCTATGACTTAGCTCTACAATCGACATCCTCTCCGTCCACGGCTACATGACACAAGCCAGTCAATGGGCAGCCTACTTCCCCAAACTGGCCGACCAAGGCGCCTCTCAAGGAAAACACGTCATGGTGGAAGAATGGGGCGTAGGTACCGACTCTTCCTACGACAGCATCGCAACCCAAGCTGCTGTATTCAACAACGCTGGTGTACCTTGGCTGTACTGGATGATCATTCCAGGGAAGTCGATCGATGAGAGCTGTGATGGAGCGAGTGTGCCGGCTTGTTGTCACAAGGGTTTGGATACGGCGGCAAATTTGGCTTTTGAGGTGGGTGTTACAAGCTCGAGAGCTGATTTTGGGGCGTTGATTGGGAATGCGAATAAGGCCACGGGGAGACAGGATTGGAGTGGTTATGTTTATTGATTGGAGAGGTGGTTTGTGATGTTGTCTTTGCATCTTCATCTTCATCTCAACTATGGGTGCGTACGGTTGGAAAGATTAGGGGTATAGCAGTAGTTATTTGAGTCGTCGAGTAGTGAGAGGTTATTCTTGAAATCAAACTTCTAATTGAGTTGTAAATCTCATCTCGGGACTGTTTGTTGATTTTCGCCACCAGGACATCATGCCAAGGATAGGGAAGCGAGAAGCAACTTGCTGTGCCGTGATAGCCGTCATCATTGTTAGAAATATGGGCTGTGCCACGTAGATCTTAGTACCTGCGTACTTTTGATCACGCCACCCCATTTCCCCTATTACTCTGTGCGCTCTCAGATACGAATTCTACATGCTTTTCTATCATGGTACCAATTCTAATTGTTTGAAAATCAACCTCAATACTACTTAGAATCAATCAACACTTATTGTAATCGATTCAATACATGTTATACGTCATACACCTCATCTGCGAATCAAATCAAGCCTCTACAACACTTCCATCAAGTCAGCTGTCGGCCTTGTCAACTCTATGCCTGTCGTATCAAAGTCATCGGAATCATCGACGGAGTCGTCAAAGCTAGTCTACGACAACTTCTACGAATGGCAACTAGAGACTGAGAAGGAGCTAGCCGCCGCCGGAATCTTGGAATGGGTAACTAACCCTCCGGCATTACCGGCAACAGCGGCTCTTCAACTAGCTTGGAGAAAGGAGCAAAAGGAGACACGGAGAATCATCGTCTCTAGCCTCTCTATGGCTATATATGAGAAGTACCAGGAACTCGTGAGAGCCGGTGATATGAAGGAGCTATGGGACGCTATACAAGCCGCTGGGACTGCCCACTCGTCTGGAGCTCAACACATAGCTAATATCAAAGAAGAGCTAGCCAAAGAAGTCTATAACCCGTCCATTGAGAGTGCCAACGACTACGTCTCTCATCTGCGGAAATACAAGCTCAGGCTCGCTGGCGACACTCATCCATTCACCGATGCCGATATCAAGGCAAAGCTAATTGCATCACTGCCAAGGCTAGGAGATTGGAAAATAGTGCGCAGCGCACTGCAAAACAACCCTGGAGACTTGGAAGAAGTGCTTCATCAGCTGATTAAGTACCAATTGCAATGGAAGGACGAGTTGAAGGTAGTGCCGACTGCAGAACCAACTGCAATGGAAGCCAATTGGGTGGCGCATAGAGGCAAAGGCAGGGGCAGAGGCCATGGAGGCTACAGAGGCAGAGCTAGGGGTAGAGGAGGTTGGAGAGATGGAAGAGCATCAGGGGACCACAGGGACGCATCAGGAAGAGTGAAAAAGACTACAAAATTAGACAGGAACCAATGCGCGAAGTGCAAGAAGTTTAGTCATTGAAAGCACAAGTGCAAAGCCAAAGAGGCAGCCAACGTAGCCGCAGATCAATCAAAGACCTTCAAACCTTGCCTTACGAACCGTACATACCTTACGGAAGAAGTGCAGCAAGCCTACACCAGCATCACAACCGCAAATCAATGGAAATTTGACTTTGGAGCGACCAAACACTTCTTTGGTGTGTATGCCGACTTTACAAGCCTCAAACGCTGAAGAAACAAGCAAGTGAAGACAGCCAACAACCAATATTTATCTACGAAAGGCTATAAAGATGTGCAAATTAATAGTATGATTTTGCATAACGTTTTGTCGTTATAACTCGGGTGGTACCACAGATTTCATGGCTTCGAAGCAAAGCTGTAAAATCGACACATAATCAGGGGGGGTTCCTTCAGTGGTAAATATGTGTATTCAAGGAAAAGGAGAGCTTTCCAAGAGGGAAGCTCCCCTTATATACCCCACACACTCGATAAGCGAGCATGTGATTACAACGTGACGATTATTAAACCAACACGTTTAGTATGTGCCTAGCTTTGAAGCACTAAGCTACTGTGAATTAGTGCACTTACGAAGAACAAAATCAATACTATATTCAATAACACAAGAGCAAAGTATTACAAGAATAACAACTTAGTGCTCTTTGCAACGAAAATCAATAGCTTATGCATCTTGGACTTAAATACGAAGGCAAATACGTCGAAATTACTAGTGCCGGAAATACACACCATGAAGAGCTCATATAATAATCAAAATCAAGAAACAATGCCGAACTTAATACACAAACAACTTGGCCATATAAACTACTAGGAAATAGTTAAATTGGAGGCAGTATTCAAATACGAAATAAAGCTTGAAAAGCGAATAATCCATAAGGAGAAAAAGAGCTGCGAATTATGCTTAGCTGGTAGAATAAAGAAGTATTTCACTAAAAAGACTGACACTAAAGCCAATACGCTACTGCGCCGGCTACACGCTAATATTTTAGCAATTCAGTGCTAGTTAATTAGGGGGTACAGGTACTACTTAGTCGTAGTGGACGGTGCTACGGCTGGCAAGAGGTTGGTACGGCGAGTAGACTCTAGCTTTGTATTTGGGCCTGATGCTACGCTCAGAATCGAGAAGAAAAGACAAGGAGGAAAAGAGAGCTCTTTGTAAGAGAGAGCTCGACTATAAATACATGAGGGGGCCTCCTAGCCTTTCCCGATTGGGCATAGTATGGTCGAGCGCTATTCACACCAGCATGTCGCATCCTCGCGACCAAGTCCTCCCAGTTAGGCCTAGCGCCATGATCGCATTGCCAAGGCGATGCTACGAGCGATGCCGAGCTCGTCTCGGTTAGGATACGAGGCTCAGGAGGTCGTAACAGACGGCGCAACACGAGTATGCTGGGTACGGCTACTTAAGGACAAAACAGCTGCTGAAATACAGCCGGAAATCAAGCTGCTGAAGACCCAATTAGAGCTTCAAAAGGGACAGGCAGAGTACTGCTAGCTTTAGCTGCTCATCGCGACTACAAAGCTGACCATGTTGACATTAATACCGCGTTTTTAAACCCGATATTAAAAAAGGAAATATACATGGAGATACCATAGTTTTTCGTCGAAACAACATACCTAGAGCTAAAAGGAAAAGGAAATGCGTACCTGAAGCTTTTGCAAAGCCTTTACGGCTTAAAACAAGCACCTAGGGAGTAGTGGCTAATAGTGAAGGAAGCCATGAAAACTACGTTTGGCCTTACACAGTCAAATGCGGATCCAAATCTCTTTATTTATCAAGGCAAAGCTAAAAAATCGTACGTACTTGTTTTTATTAATAATATGCTAATTATAAGGCCAAAACAACATGTTAATTACCTTAAGGGCAAAATTTTGAAGGCATAGAAAGGCAAAGACTTAAGAGCCGCGATAATATTTATAAGACTTCAAATCTCACGGAATTGGCCAGCTAAGACGCTTACAATACACCTGTCACTTTACACGTCAAAAGTGCTGGAAAGGTTTGGTATGGCAAATGCGAATGGGGTCAGCTTACCAGCAACTGCAGGCACAATACTACAGAATGAAGATGACGTAGCTCAGCTGAATGTTGAAGAGACCTCACTTTATCAGCAGATTACAGGCTAAGTTATTTACCTCTCAAATTGAACGAGGCCAAACATCGCATACATCGTCGTTCAGCTAGCACGGCATATGGCAAAGCCTACGGAAACGCACCTACAGCATACAAAGCCTCTCTTACGATACCTCAAAGCTACGATAAACAACGGAATCACCTACGGTGGAGGAAACACGACTGAGTACACTATTTTTGACTGCTTTACAGACGCGACTTGGGGGACTGAAGGTGATCGGAAGTCAATTCAGGCATGGCTAGTCAAAGTCAACAACGCAGTCACCAGCTGGTCAGCCAACGTTCAGAAGTCGACAGCCCTCAGCAGCGAAGATTCAGAGATAATGGCTGCTAGCGACGGATCAAGGGAAGTAGCATGGATGCTGAAGTTATGGAAAGACCTAGAAATCACCCCTACAAAGCCTCCAACTCTTTACCTCGATAACATAGGTACTAAATCCCTTACTAAGAAGCGTAAATTTACACCAAAATCCAAGCATATCAACATCCGCCACTTCTACATTCGCGACGACATAGTGTTAGCTGGGAAAATGGCTGTACAACACGTACCAAGGAATAACAATATGGCAAACGCGCTTACAAAGGTGTTGCCAGGCCCTGCTTTTGAGAAATACAGGGGTTATATGGGTCTACCATCAAAGAGCTAGGAATGGAGGCTACACAGGAATGGACACATTTGAAGGCTACAAGGGAATGCAGACACACGGAAGACTTGGAGACAGTCAATTGGGGTACTCTTGTACTGCAAGCAGGAATGCTGCGGGGTAGCTGAACTCCCTCCAAGAGGGAGATGTAAGCGCCATATGGGCTGGGAAAGCCATATTACAGGAGTTAATAAGGCCCAGGAAAACCCAAATGCGAGCCTCAACGTCAGAATACGAGCCGCAACGTCAGGGATACGAGCTCAATTGGAGAAGCTCAGTTAAAGAGCTAAGAATACTGTATTATTAGTTAGAATTCAATATGAAGCTTCAGAGTAGGGGGCATGTTAAAAATATGGGCTGTGCAGCGTAGATCTTAGTACCTGCGTACTTTTGATCACGCCACCCCATTTCCCCTATTACTCTGTACGCTCTCTCAGATAGAATTCTACATACATGCTTTTCTATCAATCATGCAGCTAAAAACATCTAAGCCTTGAACGTTATCTTAACTTCAGTCTTAAATGCCATCTCATCGTCGTCCTATTTCTGTATAAAACTAACGATATCGTGTTGTCAAAACTCAATTACTTTTGATCGATACGCCGGTGGCTGTTTGCCTAGTCTCGTTATTCTCAACATGGGTGGCGGTCCAAATATTCCTGACAATTCTACGCGAACTCGGGCTCAGGCTTATATTCAGGATGAATCGCCTTTCATTCCAGCATCCACCAATTTGAAAGAATATACTGTCTTAGTCACGGGGATGGGAGTAAGTAGTATTGCGCAATCACGTATCCGTATTGTTTCTTACTGGGCGATTCACAAATCAATCCAGGAACTGACATCATTCCTAGGCATATCCCGATGGGGTTGGAGGCCACTACTCCGCCTCAGAAAACACATCACATCTCGTAACTCAACACCTCCCAAGCAACATCCCAGCCAACCACCCGCTAAATCCAACTGGCCTGCCAATCCGGGTTTTAAATCCCACGTCCGGACCCGATTGTGCTGTAAAGGCCGAGTACGCATATATTCGCTCCTATGTCAAGACTCTGCACGCCCCATCTCAGGAAAGTAACAACTTGGATGCGATCGTTCATCTGGGTATGGCTGATGGGTGGGAATGGTACACGGTTGAAGAGAGGGCATTTAAGGAGGGTATGTCGAGTACGTGGTGGGGAGAGAGTGCTCAAGCGGGTTATTATATGGTTCTTGATGATGCTGGCAAAACGGTGTTGGATATTAAAGGAGAAGATGAAGGGCTGTGGGAGGGTAGTCCGGTGGGGATTATGACGAGGTTAGATGTGAACAGAGTAGTTTGTGATGCGAAGAGGGTTGTAAATGCTGATTTTGTTGACGCCTTGAAGAAAGTTGATGGGGATACGAACGTGGAGGGGAAGCTGAAAGTTCAGATCATCCCTCATTTTGAGGCTGGGAACTACTGCTGCGGCTTCATGTACTACGAGAGTCTGGCAACTTGCTTGAGGAGGAAATTGGATACGAAAGTCGTGTTCTGCCATATTCCTGGTTGGAGAGATGAAGAGAGGTTAAGGAGGGGAGCCGACGTTGTGTGTGCAGTCATCGGAGCGATTTGTAAGCAGATTCCAAAAGGAAAGGTGGATTAGCCTCAGACGCTGCGATGATAAATAGTTGGGGTGGAGAGCAAAGGAATCAAATACTATGTTTTGCCGAGCGTTCTGATTTATGAAGAGTATTGAAACTTCATGCGCTCGCAGAACTAGCTAAAGCAAGAATAAGACTCCCATAATCTGAAATGCATACCAAAAGCTTGCTCGAAGACCAAAGCAAGGAAGAGTAAAAGGGGCAACAGAAAAGCGCCCTTTAACAGAAGACTAAACCGTGGATGTAAACAGCGAATTCCAGGAGACAGCCCATCTCACAATGCGGTGTTTTCGTCGAAGACTATCTGCGTATTTGAGGGTGAGATTGCCTGTGCTGGTTTCATTTTCAGGCTGGCATTCCAATCAGATTCTCTCCAAGTCATCTTTTATGTAGACGACCGCATAAAAGGATCTTGTATGAACTGCCCAGACAAAGATGGTCTGCCCGTTTGGATAGGTATACGGAAAATGGATTAGTCTAGTTGTGTTGGGCGGAAAGCGGTGGGAGGTTTTTCCGGAGCTGACGTCAACATGGACTTCTGTCTTCGCAAGGAAGGATCCAGCATGCTTCGTCGGTACAGCAGTTCGATTCTCGTTGCAACATTTTCATCCAGAATGACCTCCTCACCTTGATCTCAACCAGTTCAAATACATACATATTACGCCCTCACCGAACCAAACAATTACAAGGAGAATGAGCAAACCAGACCGCATCACAGACGGGAAGGAGAAGACTGCCATCTTCGACCAGGTATCCAGTGTCCATCGATTGCAGTCCAACCCCCAATCTCTCCTGATTGGAACATCTGGTAGTTTCCGGGGTGAAACTTCCGCTGCCCTGGCGATATACTTCGGACCAGACTCTCGTCACAATTTCTCCTCGTCAATCCCTAAAGGACAAGTCAAGAGGCAAGAGGTGAGTCGAACACTGCTTACCAAAGCACTTAGACCCGAGACTGCACAACCTTTTTACCAGTCTCTCTGCCAGTCTCTGGTGATATTAAATAATAGCAGTTGAGAATCTGACAGGTGGAACACAGGACTCTGACCTCTACGCAGCCACGATGGCCCTCGAGACTATCCAAAGCAGCGATCTCACCACAGACTTGAAGCTGATTGTCGTCAAAGTATGCTCCTCATACATCCCTGCGGCCATAAGCAAGAGGTGCTGGATTATGGAACAACTCGGTTACTCGTCGCAGCCATATAGCGCGCATAATTTGATGCTGGGACTACACGAGGTACTGTTAACATTTTATTTATCCATCAAGTCCCCAAATACGCTTTGGGTCCAATTACCAGATTGCAGGGCTCTGACCATCCCTCTCGGCTTTTGATATAGTGTAGACGCTGACTGTGTCTCGATCCTGATAGATCTGTAAGCAACTGGAGGCCGACGGTATCGAGGTCAAATTTTGGCCAGTCAGTAGAAAAATGAACAGAGATGCAAAGGAAATGTCTAGGAGAATAGTAATAGAGGCGGCTTCAGCTGATTTTGAGCCTAGAAATCTTCTCTGAGATTCTGGGAAAGCTTGTGAAGCATTTGTGGTGTTACAGTTGCATGTGAACATTGCAGAGTTCTGTTCGCCATCTCGCCTCACACCTTTCTACAGCACATGGCTACTCTGATATTCTTACAATGCTTTTCTCCCGAGTCATACATTTCTGTCAGGTTGTCAGTACTGAAGTCCGGGAGACAGTTCTCGGCAATCTTACATTACACCATTCTGACATTCTCTTCTCTATAATCTCTTCACAGCCTCTTGGGCCAGTGCAACGGCCTGCTCATTGAATTCACAATCTACCTTGCAAAAAGAAACTTTCACTCCCTAGGTCTTTTCTAATAATGAGACCTTCTCATGCAAGTGCTTGAACGGCTGTCCGTTCGGTATTGGCTGAGCGACAGAAACATCGAATCAGCCCAAAATTCTCATACTCTACAATACGCTTTGTTGAGATACATACCTGACCTCGCTTGTTGGTGTACCCTCTCCCGGCCCATATCCAGACTAGCTCAATCATTCCATTTGCCAAGAACTCGGAAGTTGTCTTGATGACAACATGGGAGATATTCTGACCCGTGAAAATCAAAGTATGGATAACCTCCAGGGCTTGCATAGCCGCGAACAATTCAGCAAAGTTGGTTGTCTGTTCCGACTGATACGGCACGGTGCCGCTGCGATTCAACTGATCCGCGAATCCCGAGATGAATACTCCATACCCAGCTTTGGCAGCACCACCTCTCAAGGGTCGAGAAATCCCATGCACCGCCACAATGATTGAATCCGGGTCATTTTCTAGTCTTCGCAACCCGGAGTCCATGTCATCAATGACTCTCATTCCGTACACATCCGTATCAAATCTTCTCTGCGTTTCAGGCGTAAAGCGAGAGGACCTCGACTGTCCTCGACTACTCCAAGTCCTAGTCGCACTCAAACCCCTAGGCCCCTTCGAGATTCTAGGCCTCCCAGCTGCTGACCGTCGAGTAACCTTCCCCCCTCCACCCACACGGGCCTCCAGCGTCCCAACAGGCTTTGCTCAGGCAGCTTTTCGACTGCCACGATTCCGGCCCCGGAGCAGTTGCCCGATGTCGCCCACTGACAGTTCGGTCATCATGTGAATGGTGTTGAGGTTGTCGCAGGGGTCTATTGAAGGATTGTTGGAATGAGGTGGGATTAAACTTCACACGAAACGAGATGAGTGGAGATCCTGGGGAAGCGCCTTTCCGCTTGTGGATCAGAAATCGGCAAACGGGATGGTGGCTTGATGTTACAGCCTAGCGCATGGCAAGAAAATAGCATATGGAAGCAGGGGAACAAAATCCGGATTTTGTTCTTACAGTTAAGATACTGTGGTGGGGACTACCCCCAGGTTTCTTTTGTCACATGACTGCGCTGGTCCTTCGCGTGCATAAAAGGCACCAACTGTTGGAAAAAAAAAAAAAACGCAACAACAAGCAACACCACGTGTATTCTATTCAATACAACTTTTCCCCCTCCCTTTTCTCGTCAATTCGTAGTCTTTAGATATGTGTTATCTTTAAATTTGATTGATCTGTCCTTTTCTATAGGAAAACCTGCGGTGGCTCGCTACATGCTACCCCCTCGTCGCGTGGACTTGGAGTTTCTCCCTCCACAATACATGAAGTGTTTGTTTCAGCGAATCCTGAATGAAAGAAATTACATATCACATGATTAGTCTCAGATTCAGGGGGCTTAGTCAACGAGAAGGAATTGCCAAAGATTTTATTATCTTCAAGTCCAGTTTTTTCTTCGCCCCTTGTTGGAGAAGGTTTAAATATGCATATCTCCCTTCATTCCCCTGTCCAGACAGAAATAGAAGCTCTCTAAGACGCTAACCGAGCCCCACGTCGACATTGATGGAATCATCGATTCCAACATATTCATTTCCAAAATCCAAGCTCTGCTCCAAGCGCACCTACCTCAAAGAAGATCTCCAACTTGAGCAGATCCAGATTCCCCGATTCTCTTAATATATCGGAGGCATAAGCCCGTAAGACTCCCAAGTCTGATCCACCGAAACCAAATTAAACAAGACCTCCAAGCCCAGACTCTCTAACTGCACCAGCCTTTCCAACACATCCTTCATCAAAACTCTATGTCCCCGCGATCTCAACCAAAACCGTCGCTTTTTCCGCGACAATCTCGGATGAGCAACCGCCATCCTAAGTTCCGGAGAACAAGTACAGATGACGACTCTCGAGATCGGGAGAGCGAACTGATTCGTAGCGATGATTTTAAGGAGCGATTGCAGGGTTGCGGATATGGCGAAGAGTTCGGCGATGTCTCTGCACTGTTGGTAATGGCGGGGTACGTAACTCGCTATGTTGCGGAACGAGGAGGGCCCGAAGAAGACGCTGAATGCGGCTTGAATGTGACGGTACCTCTGGGAGTAAGCGGCGCCTCCGCTGACGAATATCACGATGGAGCGTGAGTCTCGGGGTAGAGATCTGAGTTGGAGCAGGGGTTGGTTCTGGTAGACTTCGCCGTGTTGGCGTGGGTTGAAGAAGCGGCGGTACATTTTGGGGAAGGGTTGGATCCGAGATGCTGGTGCTACTGTGTTGCTTCTCTGGAATAAATCCATTATCAGGGAGACAGGTAAGTAGGGAAATTATTAAGGACAATCCTGATGGTGATTAACCATCTCTTTGTATACCCGAATTCATTGATAATAGCCAAATTACATGTCTTAAGGGTATGTTGCTACCCGTTGCAGAAGAAAACGGTCTCACTTAGCAGAACAAACTACTTGATTCCAACGTATGAATGAAAGGAATGCTAAACCCTTGAGCGAGAAATCTCACCATGAGTGCTCTTTAATGAATTATCAATTTCTTGTTTTGCTAAAATGCGTGAAGATCCTACATTTGTCTCAGATCTTTGAAGTGATGGATCGCAGCGTAGAAACTTGGAATTTCTTAGATTTACGGCGAAAAGACAGCTTCAAGTTAAAGAAAATTGTCATGCACAATTTCAAATAACTGTAACAAGACGAAAATATGCAGAGACCCCTTCCGAAATAGCCCAGGTAACAACAGAATGCGAATTTTGTTAGACAATGATGGATTTGGCAGAAAGCAATAGAAGAATTCTTACCCATCGACCAGCAGCTGGTCAAATGAGCAGCTATCAACCCTTCGTCATCTCAATTGACGCCTTCAGTTCTGCATGCCAGTGGCAGCTACATCCCCCAAAGCCCATTTCGGCAACATGATACTTCCAGAGCGACAATCACCGACGTTCTGAGCATCCCAAGAGTCATCCCCTCAGGAAACGGGTCAATACCGCCAACAATACAAAGATACCGAGAGCTGAAAGTGAAGAGTTGGAGGCTCTCTAGACTAGCTGCTGCAGATGTACTTTGACGAAGAGAGAATATGCATGAAGACCGGGGAGCGGGAGATTCGCCGCAAAGTATGATTGCGTTCGAGACGTGCAGTTTCAGGATGATGAATTGTGAGGATTCGATGCATGTGCTGTTTGCGCTGGGGCATCAAGTTATTGTGCCCATGAGGATGTCGATTTTTGAAGCGTCGATGTTGAAATAGTCACATTTACCTCAACCACGGAGACTCGTAAAGTCAGTATCTGCTTCATTTCTGTGGAACAGGGTACTCATTCAATCAATAAAGTATCATGATGGCATCTTATCGATAGACTCAAACCAGCACCTTCATTTAAGGTACTGTTAGCAAAAACGTCCCTGAAGAAGTAGACTGAAGCAGTGAAGCCTGAGTACTGCAAAAACAATCTTGCTTAACAACCTGTGCACAGGGTCCACTTGTTGGCAGGGGAAGTAACATTCGCCAGTTCAACACAGGAACCTGCTACTTGCTTTGCTGCTCTAGCTTTCTGAATTCTCTCTGATCACCCAAAGCCATCATATCTTCTTCCAAGGCCGCTCCCGCTTTCAAAGCTTGTCCTTACATCTCACACAAGTCATGACCGCACGGCGGAGCATTCGACTAGTCCGAGCCGACCACGGATTCGAAATCAAAAATACGGCGCTCACGTAAGTAAGGAAGTGCTATTCTCTGTTAGGCCGGTATCGTATTCTTTCACTTATTACGTGTGGTGATGGAATTACTAATCCTTTTTGTTTTGGTGCCCCCGATCGCTGCGAGTGCCAGGGACCCACTTTCCGCCGCCCTTCGCCGCCCCTGCATAAGTCGCTTCTGCTGATTGGTCGTTGAGGACCAGCTGTGCTCGAGGGTTGATATTGCTTGCCATTTACTTCTAGGAGAAAGGGAATGCCTGGGAAAGTATTAAAGGTGGGAATTTCTCTCCTGTTCTTCGCAATTCTTCATTGCAGCCTCAACCAAGAAGAAAACGTTCGGCAGAAACACAGCTTTCAAGTCAAATTTTGAACTCTTTGTTCACTTCTCTTCATACAATTACGGGTCAACAAAACACAAATCCATAACACATCAAGATGTCTGAAGCTTCAAAGAAGATCGGTGTTATCATTGGCAGCACTCGTCCAAACCGCATCGGTGATCAGGTCGCGGCCCTGGTCAAGTCAATCCTCGAAGGAGCCTCATCGGAGACGGCCCTCCCCTCTCCTCCAACTCTCTCCATCGTCGACATAGCCTCCTTCAACCTCCCTATCTTCAACGAAACAATCATGCCCGCCATGGTCCCCGCTCAAGGAGAATTCGCATACGAGCACAGCAAAGCTTGGAGCGCCGAGATCGCCAAGTACGACGCATACGTTTTCGTGACTGCTGAATGGAACTTCGGAATTCCGGGGGGGACCAAGAATGCTATCGATTACCTCTACCATACTTGGATTGGAAAGCCGGTCATGATTGTTAGTTATGGTATCATGGGTGGCTTGTCGGCGAGTGATGCCTTGAAGAAGACCCTGGCGGGAATGCATCTGCAGGTCATGGATACGAGAGTCTCGTTGACATTCCCCGATGCAGACCCGGCGCAACATAACATGAGTCCGGGACTGTTGGGGGCTATGGGAGGAAAGCTCATTGAGCCTGTTGCTGATAAGTGGAAGGCGGAGTCGAAGGACGAGATTCTCAAGGCATATGGCGAGCTGCAGGCTAAACTTGTTTGATTCACTTAACAGTGGGCGGCCTGGCATGTAAGGAACTTTGCTCGTCGGTCTTCTGCATCTTCAACGGCTTTTAAATAGTTTGCTGGAGTTTGTGTTAGTAGCTACATGAATGCAGACATTGGTGGAACAAAGATTCTTACCGGCAAGCTTGCTTCTCACTTCCACAACTCTCAACATGTGTTTTACCGTCTGAATGTAGGCCATCCATATATCTATGTCTTCATCCACGATACAAAAATCTAAACTCAATACCGCTGCATAGTGTGCTCTGTGGAAGACCCAGATAGGAACTGCCGTCAATTCTGCATCTGTGGCACTGGATGAACTCAGTGAACCATCAAGGATCATTCTAAGAGCAGATTTAAACCCCAGAGCAGCACGCGATTGAAATTCTTCTCTTTTATGGAATTCCGTGGGTTTTGGTTCTACTGAAAGCTCGAAGCAGTTGAGCATCAGGATTGCACTATTTGAATTCAGCTTGGGGATTAATCTGTGGGGTCAGTGAAAGTGCTACCTTAAACAGATCGAATACGGCCAGCAGAGATGACCACGATCGTTTGGTTCCAGCAAATCCATTGCATACGAACGCAATGTATTGTCGACGTATGCTGCTTCACAAGATGAGGAATTTGGATTAGATGCACTGACACGATCGATTACATGGCCGAGAAGATAGACTCCTTGAGCTACTCGTGCATGGATACTCAGTTCGATGGTGGTAGGGCTTGGCGCATCTCCATGTTGCTTTAAGCCTCGGGAGACGGGTTGTCTCGTACCATCTTCAGAAGGAAGTATATCCGAAAAATTTAGTGTTAATATAGCGAAAGGGAGCTTTTTGTCGAGATATTCCAACATTGAAATCCTTCTTTCTGTCAGTCACAGCTCGCTCTCCATCTGCCCACACTCGTGAATGCAGCTTCGCACATACCGCTCAAGAATTATGATACCCCACCAGACTTGTCTCTGTCGCGCTGCCATAGACTCTGCATCAGGACTCCGCTGAAAATCTTGGGACAAAGTCCTGTCAAACCCAAGAAAATACCCCATCCTGGTACATGCTCCGAGAGTTTGGTAAGTGGCTTCATGCAGTGCCTGGCTATGTTCGTAAAATGCCAGCAAAATGCCAGCCTGTATCAACTCTATATTTGACCTACCAGTCGACATAAAAAATGAATATAAACCCTTCGTAGTATGGTACAGCTGCTCTAGAATGGTCCTCTCCCGAGGAATTGTTTGGTACAGCTGGCTCACCAGATGAATAGTCAATGCCAAGATCGCAACTTCTCCCTTTGGTGTAGTCCGTTGGCACAGAATCTGATGGTAGAGAGGTTCTTCGGAAAGGATTGGAAGCCATTTATGGACGAATTTGAAGTATGTGGAACATGAAGAAAGAATGCCATCTTCAGCTCCGTCTCGGCTGATGATAGACCAGCATTGTTCAGTAAGCTGCTCGTCGATATTGAGAACTGTGTGTTCTCCTGAGGGCACCAGGAAAACGGAATGCGGAGTGATGAAAGTAAACGGGCTGGTCAATTCTGGGAAGAAGTGGCGATCGTAACCAGGATGTCTAGCAACAGTTGTTTCGGCATCAACTGAATCTGGCGGGGTCGAAAGGCCATGTGACCGCGAGGAGTTGTAATTGCATGGCACTCGAAACCTAAAGAGGACAATGAACTGAGTTGTGCTGTCTTTCAGAGGGATGTCTGCTTCACTCACCTGGTGCATCGCGAGCAGCCTGGTAATGCTCTGTCACATTTCTTCTTCCGGTGCTTACATCGCTGGCAGACGTTAAAGGACAGTAGATGGGTCTCCTCTTGTACGGAATCCATCTTTTAGTCAAGAGTTTCGTGTTTTTCTGCAATATGAAGATGTGGCATTGATGTTACCGATTATGAATGAATGGAGCGGATGACAAACCCAAAAGACAAACTGAAGTCACGTGTGTGCCACATGACAAGCCAGCTCATAAGTCATCTTTTGAGCGGAAGTGGCACATTGAATAGGTAGCGATGACAGGTTTCCATAAGTGCGTCTTGCCTAGGTAGTACAACAGCTCCTCTGTTGGTCTTATGATGTCGTTTCTACCTAGGTATATCGTTGCCTCGCTGATCTTTGGAAAGCTCGCTTAAACCAGCGAAAATTGTTTATTCGTCTTTGGCCAAGAAGAAGCTTAACGTTCCCAGAACCGAATTGATGCCGTAGATTTGTTAATTATCCCATATAGGAAAAGACTTTCTGCTAAAATTAGTCAAGCAGATGGAGGCTAATCGAATGACTCGATGATTTTCTCGTCAGATACAAACACAGGTAGCGAATCTACCATATCCCAACCACCATCCACATATCTACGCTTTCCAATCCCCTACATAGCAATTCCCATCTCCCAAATTCCCAATCCAAAGAACCTTCCCCAACATTTTTCCCTCTCCCGAATTCCCTGTACGACGTCGCACACCCAGAATACCAGCTCATTGGCTCACGATCCCACCTCGGCTGAGAAACCCGACGTTGCCTTTTACCCCACCGATTGGCGGATAAATGAGCCTCGATATGAAACCCGGGGCGTACAAACACTGCATGTGTTCGGAGTACAGGAAACTGTGCTGGGCTGTGCGATATGAGATGTGTGTGCGTGTGCTGTGCTGGGGGTGAGTGTGTCGTGGCTGTTGGAAGTAAGCGTCATGAGGGAGACACCGTAACGGCTGTAGGACTGTTTTTGTTGTTTTTGTTTTGGAGTACACAAAGCGACCCGAAACTTCGCACTGAGAAGACGTGAGAATAGAGCCAGATGCCATGACGTTGAAGCGCTCGAGAGATGAAATGGAGGCTGACGATGATGCGGAGGAAGGAAATGGAAATGGTGAGTACCGGTGAGGCGTTGTGGGGTGGATGCTTATTGCAGCAGATCCTGGGGGAGATTGTGGAGGTTCAAGCCACGTGGGAGCGGCTCCGATTTGCGATGAGCATAAATCAACGACGGAGGAAGAAACGCCTGTTCTAGCCCCCTCTCCGCGTGTTCAAGAGGAAGTGGAGGAGCCTTCCGTTGAGAAATCGAAACTTGAGAAGGTGGCTGAAGCTGGCAAAGATGTTGGCCAGTCGAAAGCTGTGGTTGAAGAAGACGCTGCTGAGAAACTAGACCAACCTTCATTGCTAGATCCGGAAGAGGTCCAGGACGAGGAGAATGTGGATACGCCTAGCATCACTGCATTATCAGTGTGTACAGATTTACATATCTATCAATGTGGCTTTACACGTTTTCTTACCCGGAGCCTGACGATTTCTAGGTCGACAGCAGTGACTACGGGAGTGAGCGAGACGACGATTCAGCTCTGGGGGATGCAAGTGTGTAGTGAGTTTGGCGCCATTGCTTCAGAGGAAATGTGTTGACAGGAGCTTCAGTACAACTTCGACGTCGGTGCGATCAAGTGTTTTCCAGTTCGTCCAGGAGAATGGTCGGACGTACCATGCATATCGAGAAGGAAGTGAGTTCTACTTCATGAACCTCTAAGAAGACAAAACTAACCAAAAGCAAGAATACTACTTGCCAAACGACGAAGTAAGTCGTTTCAAATCCAAAAATAAAATAAAGCTCCTACTAACAAGTCTTTCAGATGGAGCAAGACAGACTCGGTAAAGTCGCCAGAACAGAACCTCCAGAGAGCAAGAGCTAACACCTTTCCAGATCTTCAACACCACCTCTTCCTATTAACGCTGTCTGGAGAACTATACAATGCCCCCATAAAAGATATCCCAGGCGGTCTTCACAACGTCCTAGACATCGCCACAGGAACGGGGATATGGGCAATAGAATTCGCACACCAGTTTCCCTCCGCCAACGTAATCGGGACGGATCTAAGTCCCATTCAACCAGAATTGTACTCCCCCCTCCCCCTCCCATCCATCAAAAGTCTTTGCAGCGTGCCTAGTGAACTAACAAGTAGCAGCGCCCCACCAAACTGCCACTTCGAAGTCGACGACGCAGAAGACCCCTGGCTCTTCCCCTACCAATTCGACTACATCCACGGACGCGCACTCGCCACCTGTTTCAAATCACACCTACCCGTCTTCCGCTCCGCATTCACATACACCAAACCCGGTGGGTACTTCGAACTGCAGGACTGCATCGTTCCATTCCGTTGTATAGATGATAGTATCAAAGGCACCGCGCTCGAGCGATGGGTGGAGCTGATTATGGCTGGGACGGCGAGGTTGGGGAAGGATTGGACGAGGGTGAGGCGGTACAGGGAGATGATGGTTGAGGCTGGGTTTGAGGATGTTGTGGAGAGGAAGTATGAGTGGCCTGTTGGGACGTGGGCGAGGGGGGAGAGGATGAAGATGTTGGGGATGTGGTATAGGGAGGATTTGCTCGCGGGGTTGCAGGGCTTTACGGTGGCGGTTTTGACGAGGGCGTTGGGGATGGGGAGGGAGGAGGTTGAGGTTTTGTTGGTGGGTGTCAGGGAGGATATTAGGAGTAATAAGATCCATATCTATATTCCTGTGTGAGTTGGAATTTCTTTTCCTTTGGGTGCTGGAGAGTGAGTAAAGGAATGGGATGCACTGACGTTTGGTAGGCGAGTTGTGTATGGACGGAAGCCACTTGAGGTTGAGCAATAATAGTATGATTGAGTATAAAAGTGTGAGTTGGTTTAGGAAGGCCGAGGTAAGAATAATTGGAAAGATGGGAGGCTTTTGTATGTGCGGGTAACTGCTGGTAAATATAAAGTTTCACTTGACCTACCTTGCTCGCAAATTTCTGCGTAATAAAGGGTTGGAATGTTTCTGCTTTAGTCATGAAGTCGTAAATTCATTGCTATCCTACATTATCGTGTGTCTCATGCCTCATATCCCCAAAGCTCCAATTATAGTTCATCGTCTGATTCCGTTTCCGACCCGTTATCTGGCGCTGGCGCCGCAGGTTTCGGGGGTGGTTTTCTGGCAAAAGGCAGCTCTCGTTTCGGGGGTGGTTCAGGTAGATCCTGTAGGGTTCTCGAGCTAGATGCTTGGCTGCTACTCTGCTCTTGTTTCGTGGCAGATGTCGTTCTCTTTGGAGGTGGCGCCGGAGGTTCTTCGTCCTCTGAAGCTTCGTCTGCTGTTTCCTCATCTGCTGTAGAATCATTTGTGTTTCTTGCATCATCTTGGTCGCTATCCTCGGCTACAGGCCCGCCATCGACATCCATCTTGTCGAGCGCATCATTGTCCTCTTCTTCTTCGACTTCCCCTGCTTTTCGTTTCCCTTTCCTCGAAGGACCTACAGATCGCGATCCCGATCTTGATCGAGCGTCTTCGAGTTCTTTCACTTGTGCGGGATCAATGTTCGAACTCTGGAGAAGTCGTTGTTGATCTCGAATCTTGAGCTTCTTCTCATTGAGTAGGAGGGAAAACTTTTCGAGAAGCTGTGTGTCATTGTCATTCTTTAATTTTACCAGCTCTGCAAGACTTTCCTCCAACTTTTTGATTTGGGCATCTTTGTCATCGAGCTTCGCTTTCGAGGCTTGTAATTGTTGAGTGAGTTTCTCATTTGTCAGAATGTTTTCAGAGCACCATTCATAGAGATCGCCGTCCCCGTCAGGGTCCCTTGGAAGAATGATTGTTCCAAGTTTTTGCTAATGCCATTGTTAGCTGATCTTCGCGGTCAGAAGACTCGTGTGACGTACCGTAATCCCCTCGATATTTCGTTGTATAATGATCGTTATTGATTTCGGGAAGTCCTTCGGCCCAGGCCCAGGCTGTATGCTCCCAATTGCTTCAACTCCCTCTGGTGCATCAACAGCCTCTCCCTCCGGATCTGTTCCAAGCAGAACGGCAGAAAGAATTGGCAGCCATTCTTCCTGATTGACTTTCTTCTCCTTCAGTTTCGAGGTTTGGCCATGCTTCACTAAAAACACCGAGATTTGATTAGTCTCCGGATTAATGCATAAAAAGGCGAGGCCAAGGGCTGGCCCGCGCCGGCCGATCTGGTGGCTTCTCACATTGAAATGAGAAGACGTTTTCATTCTCTGTTCCAATCAGATCGAGATCCAGCGTCCTCCCTCCAGTGGATGCTACATGCAGCAAGATGAAGTCGGGGTCATCTCCATGGTCCGCGCGGGGAACCTTGATTAATTTGGTATCCATGTTGCGGAAGGTGGCTGCAGAATGGGCGCTGGCAGGATTTTGACGATCTCCAAATTGCAGGATCGCGCAGAGTTTCTGTCAGAGTTCGGGACAGAGATCCTCGTACGAAGCAATAATAAGTGAGGCTTATGTGACGGATGTTTGGATAGTAGGTGTTGATATTGAGTTTCGAAGGGTTTCAGCCAGGCAGTCGCGATGAAAGACGCGACTTTACGCGTTTTTCTCCAGTCATGTGACGGGCTAACCTCATCGGGTTTGGTCTGCTCAAATCCTATCCAGCCACATCAACGACATCCAGCCATCCCGACAATCAGCAATCGATACGACAACCAAGATCTCCTCACCTCACCCAACGACCGACCGACCGACCAACCGTCCGGACTATCGACAACCTCAAGCATTCCGCAGTGCTGCTCGCCCAACGACAAGACAGATTGCCTGGAGGGCATTGGGGGAATATTGCGACCGGTAGTGAGAACAGGAGACAGGAAAATTGGGCCCAGCCACCAGCGAACACGAACAACTCACCGCGACGACGACAACACGAGCGCATTCTTCACCGACGAAAACCAACAAACCAACAGCAAAATACACCATACGGCACTCGCGATACTCGGAACCCGAACGAACATGAATTTCCGGCCTCGATAATTGCGCGATTGTTGCTCCTTGCACCCAGACAGCTTTCCCTCGATAGCGTGAACTGCAGTTTATCAGCTTTTCTTTCCAGCGCGATACCCGACATTGAATTTTTACAGCATATGCCCTCGACATGGAGCAGTTGACATTGAAACCGCGCAAGGCGGTAGTGGAGGAGCCGATGGAGTGCTGGGACGACGACGATCTGGATATTGGAGGAGATGATTTCACATTTAGAAGCGCGTCATTAGCAACTACAGCTACATCACACCACCGAGATTCCGTTTCTTCTCGCATGTCCATCCGGTCCGACTTTGATTCGAATCACGGAGATGAAGAGAAATACATACACCTGCTTGGAGACGACGAGCAGTCAACGTTTGATGCGGTGGCCTCGGCCGCGAGAGCAGGAATTCCAATCCCCCAGAACGTACCTGCTTCGGCACTGAAAGGCGGGACAATAAAACGTCTCGGCGGGAGGAAGATTAAGAAGATCATACAAGATGATTGGGATGATGGAGATCTTGAATTTCCAGGTGAAGGCGGATTGACCATCAAGAGACAAGATGCATCCAATTTTCCTGATGCCTTGCGACAAGTTAGTGGAAGTTCTACGCAAGCAAGCCCTGTGAAGGCCCTACAGCCTGCACCGAAGTTCAATTTGAGCCCGCGCCCGGATCTGAAACCGAAGACAGCATCGGCGAATCTTATGCTTGATCGATTTCGTGACGAGGAAGACGACGACTTCTTTGGAGATGGCGGAGACACCATCAAAGTCTCAAAGAGCCGACAAGTCCCCAAACTTTTACCTCTCATTACACCTCCAACTCCCCAGAAGGGAGACAATCATGCCGAAGGAGACGATGACTTTGAACAAGACTTCCAACTACCCAAACACAACGAGCCACTTAGGCTATCTACTCGCCGAGATATTCCCAAGACTCCAAGTAGTCTTCAGGATGACGCTGATGAATGGGGAGAAGGTGGGAGCTTGGGTACTAGGCACGGGGGCACAAAGAGAGACCGCCACTCAAACAGAAGCTCTTCAGCAACTGCTCTCAGTCCAAGCGTTTCAAGCTCACTTACCATTGAGAGCGAAGATGAGGGTCTAGACGGACTCGTGCTTCCAAGTGGCCCACTTCACTTTGATGACATATTGAAGAGGAGGCAGCAGGATCGTTCTCCCGACCATGAAGCTAGCGAGAAACAAGGTGCCAAGCGTGCGGAAGCAAAGGATGATTTCCTTGCTGGTCTTGAGATTGGCGATGGCGATGTCTTTGATTCCAGCAAGCTCACACTCAATCGCAACATCAAAATGAAGACGACACGCCAGACAAGCCCCACCCGTCCCAAGACTGCTGTGGCTCTTGTGTTTGGCAATCAACAAAAGGAAAAGGAAAAGCCAGCACCATCCACCTCTACGTCTCGTCTTCCTCGCCCACTGGGGGGACATGAACGTAATCCGTCCTCTCTAGAACCGGTCTCGGAGAGCGGCGGGCCTATCCTCCGAAGCAGCCGTAGATCCCAATCCAGGATGGGCGGCCACTCCTCCCACTCATCTATCACAAGTATTGCAACACCCACGACACCATCCTCAGTCCACTCATTACCTCCTTCCACCCCTCGCCGACGAGACCTCGGAGGCAAGCCATCCATTACCGCTCTTCGCAATGAGCCAACGACGACTAATGCACAGCTCCTAAAGCTAAAGCGGTCGATGCCCACGATGCGTTCGTTTCCACAGTCTCCAGCAAAGCCAATTGGATCCCGTTACGAGAGACCTCCTTCCCGTACGGATAGCAACAGGACCAACATGATGTCTCGGCCCAAGACCCCTGTCGAACGCGATCGTTCTGGGGCTGAATCAAGCATGTCTCATGCAAGAAAGAATCCTGTTCCTTTCCTCCCAGCGGGGACTTCAGGTTCCCAGTCACATCACGTTACGATCAAAATGTCTCGCCATTTCCGCAGGCATGATTCTGAGTCTTCCAGCACCAGTATCGAACTTCGGCCGTCATCTCGAGCTGTCTCTAGGACAACCATGAGATCACCAAGCCCACGGAGGCCAAGAGGGGCTGACGTGTTAGCACGGGAAGCTGCACCGAAGCATAGAATGACAAAGCCCATCCGTCGGAAACAATTCGGCGATGGGTTCGAGCTTGATGGCTTTGATGACTTACCAACCTCCAAAGACACAGAGCAGAGATTTGTCAAAGAGCCTATTGGTCGTGGACCTCCCAAGCTGTCAGGTCTCCGGAATAAGATCCACCAAGATGCACTCCCATCAAGAACCACAACTCCAGCTCCTCTGACTCCTTACTCGCCTGCGAGAACCAGGGATGAGTTGCCTCGCTTTGCTCGTGACACCAATGCCAGTCGAATGGCAAGAGAGCATGTGATCGCGCAACGTGCTCCATCGGCTCAAGGTGCGCCTCTGGCGGCTCTAACAAGCCAATGGAAAGCCAAGGTCTCTGCAACTACGGGTCTCAGTAATGTCCACGCACAGTCTGTCAAGCCGAAGAAAATGAGGGGTCCACCGCAGAAACCCCAGCTCATCAAGCCGCTGGGGAATCTGAATAATCCCAAATGTAAGCGTATCCACACTTCTACTCTGCTACCGATTACTAACGTCCTTCTAGCCATCAAGGGGATGTACTATAACCCTTACACCTACCGATGGGAGGGTAATGAGAACGACCTCACACCTTTCGATGCTCCAGCGTCATCGCCGTCTACTGCCTCAGTTCCTTCCCACATCTTCCGCGAAAAAGAACCACAGGTATATCGCGAGAAGGAGAACACGACTCCGCGACCCGCCCTCATCCAGAACATCACTTCTTCACAAAATGTACAAGTTGTTGGAGGCATGGTCTTTGATCCCCAACGAATGTGTTGGTTGAAGATGCCTAGCCAGCAGCAAAACAACAAAAGCGATGCTGGCGATACTATGGATGGATTTGACGCCTTTGACGACGAGGAAGATGTTTTCAAGGACGTGCCTGATCTAGAGGATAACCCAACAAAAGAGGCCGATGAAGTCGGTGGCAGAAAGAGTGATGGCGCCAGCACTCTAAAGGATGACTGGCTTGTCGGTGAAGAGTTCGACGTCGGACCAGAGTTTGTAAAACGACAGAGAGAAGAGGAGGAGAGGTGGAGACGAAAGTGCGAGAAATGGGTGGGCGCAAGCCTGGATCGGGGGACCGATGATTGGAGATGGAGCATCAGGGACGTGGTCAACGAGTAGCCCTCTACTCCTGACATACATCGTTCCTATGGCGCGTGAGTTTAAAAAGTTGGCGATCATAAGAACAAAAGCAGTTTTGGGTGATTTGTACATTTGTATTGGAACTGGAACTGGAATTGGAACCCGGAAACAAGGAAACTAGACAACAAAAATCGGAGCGTGGAGCGATTCGGTTGTTTCTGCGCGAAGAGCAGCTTGTAGAGTAGCTCGGCGCTCTTGCTCCACCTTCTTTTTCGCAGAGGAAGAGAAGGAAATGTGATGGCAGGCGCTTACCTGTTTTTTGTTTTTGGGATAACTATTAAGGTATCGGATCGGTAGATACCTTACTTGGCATGAATGTTATGACGGTTATGATTTTTGGGTTCGAACTTTTAGCCTGTTGTAATTTGAACTTGATTTTTTCTGGATGATTATTTGTTTTCCTTGGGGGCTGTGGTCTGTGGTGTACTGGTTTGTAGTGCTGGTGTGGTATTCAAAATTTGAAATATCTTCTTCGGTCTTGATGCACCTCCGCGTTCTATTATTTTAGGAGACTGGGATATCAGATAATGACGAGCCATTGGTTTAAACAGCAGCTGCTGTTATTCATTTTCCGTGGATCCAAACACCCGGCCACGGCTGAGGACGATGACGAGTCTCTACACCGTAGGTGGACAATAAAGGTTTAGTCCTCGTCTACTAGTTGCCGGAAGTTCGAGGATGAAAATTAAACTCTATTCTTCGCAATACTACTTTTAGGCAGTTATATTGCCATTTACAGAATCGCACTTGTGGTAGTTGTTCTTATTCAAAATATCCTCCTATCTATACTCCCTGTCAAGATTCATTCCCCATTCATGAAACTCGCGAGGATCTAGGCGATCGAGAAGCACTTCGAAATTGACGAGCCAATATCTTTGCTGCTCCTGGGTATTGGTGATTCAGGTTAGCGGGGATGAATCTGGACGTGACGACAGCCCTTCTAATACCTATAAAACGAACCACTTGAGAATCCAACCAATTTGCAAACTTCTCTAGTGATATGAAAGGGTACACCTCGTTGTGCAGTCTGGGCGGCGTTGGAGGTGCCATATTTAGTGGAAGGGGGGAAGAGAGATGAGTCACGTAATGTGATTATTTTTGGGCAATGACATATTTAGAGAAAGCGAAAATATCAAGAGGGAGTATGGCATTATATACGAAGATCTCATATGCTTCCGCGATAGCAACTTCAGCTCAAATTGTATATGCAAATAAAAACTCGCTAAACATTTTTTGCTTCCATTTACAAATCTTCCCTTAATATTTACTATAAACGACTTGCCCGAAATTATTAATTATAATTTAGTCCAAGGTGTAAATCGCGTCATGCAAATAATCTCGGAGAATGATGGTTCAGTGTTCCACCGGGGGAAGTCCGTCGTTGGGTTTATACCCCACCCCCACTTGCATCTCGAGGTCGGGGAAGTCGGGCGGCAGTGATACCGCTACCTAATGCTTTAAACTTCCATGGGAAACATCGGGACAAAGTAATGGCGCCGTCTTGCAGGACCGCGGACTTCGGCACAAATATGATGTCCCCATCCGTATACTAGCGGAACTTTCATACGCATTAGAACTTTTCGGTATCTCAGCAGGTCATAGACATCTGGTACTCATCAAGTTCTCAATCATTTACTATTCTCCCTTTTAGAGCAAAATTCTCTTGCCCTGACCAAGCTATATTGAAGGCGATCCCTGAAGTTGCTTAATACAGAGCCATACTTGCACTGGACTTCTTTTATCTATTCAAAATGAAAGTTGTTTGGGAGAGATTGATCCGCTTCGTGGCCACAGATGGACGGATTCTGAGAGGCGAGCCGATCTTACCCTCGGAAGACTTTGACCTGGGTTTCATCGACGAGAGCACAAAGCTTCAGGCCAAGGTTGTCCAAGGCGATGATATTTATGACACGACCGGGAAGACGAAGGTCACGGATGAGATTGTCACCGTGAAGAAGCTTCTTGGACCCCTTGCGCAGGGCGATGTCGACCTGCTGCGATGCGTTGGATTGAATTATGCCAAGCACAGTATGTTTGAACTAACTTCTGTCCTACCTCATATCATGGTATTCTAATCTTTACTTAGTCAAGGAGGCTGGGCGAGCCCCGCCACCCTATCCCTCCATATTCTTCAAGCCGGCCACAACGATATGGGATCATGGCGCAGATGTCGTCATCCCAAAGATTGCACAAGACGATCAGGCCGATTATGAAGGCGAGCTGGTCAGTACAATACTCTAGATGTGTTGAGGTCTACTGACCCTTCTCAAGTGCATTGTCATTGGCAAGGACGCCAAAAACGTGAGGAAGGAAAAGGCTCTCGATTTTGTGGCTGCATACACAGCTGGCAACGATATCTCGTCGAGAAAACTGCAGAGAGATGTAGCATTGGCAGGCAATGTTCCTCAATGGGGCTTTTCCAAAGGCTTCGACACCTTTGCGCCATTAGGTCCTTGCCTTGTGAATTCGCAGCTGATTGGCGATCCTTCCACTTTGTTGTTAAAGACTATGGTAGACGGAGAAACGAGACAGGAGGAGATGACATCGGATTTGATATTCGACTGCGCGTACCTCATCGAGCACCTTTCATCTGGAACTACACTGAAGAAGGGCACCGTGATTATGACTGGGACACCTGGAGGAGTTGGTGCGGGTCTGAACCCTCCCAAATATCTGGTGCCGGGAACGAAGATGCAGGTTTCGATTAGCAAGATTGGCACCCTTTGCAACGGCGTTCTCTTTGACGCAGAGTAGTCATCTTAATCTTGATATTTTTGCTTAGTTTTAATGACGACCCCATGCAAGTGCCTACGAATGTGAGAAAAGTCAATCTCCAAAGCAGCTAAACGCTTGAGATACCTACTGCAGATTCACCAAGCAGGAGAGTGGCAGAGATATGATCACTATGAGCTTACAACGATTAATCTTTAAGTTACGAGAAGAAATTGTTACTACTAACACAGAAGACTTATCAACCGTCCACTTTTGGGGAGCTTTTAAAATGCCATACTCTTGGGGATTTATTCTTGGTGGTATTTATCGTATGTTTCGATTTCGCAACTCTTGAAGTTAAGAAAACAATCAACGCCAAAAAAAAAAGCAGTTCATTAACATTAGCCATCAAAATTTTAATTCGGGCTACATTCTGGGGTTTGTGGTCTGACAAGGATCTCAGCTACTTTCTTGATTGCCACGCTTTGCGAATCTCCTCCTCCGCTTGGTAGCCATACGCCCACCACTGCGTTACAGGGTCGCTCCACTGATTTGGGCTGGAAATGAAGCATCTCCCTTCTATCTCAGGTCTCATACCAGCGTCACGAGCTTGTTGATATGGACCATCTGGAAAGTGCCACAGCTTTCCATTCAGCAAGCTAGCTTCCTGCATCATGGACGATCGCTCCAAGCGTACCCTTTGGAAAATTTCCAGTGCCTCTGGAATTTTCTTCCTTGTATCGACAAGTCCCAGAGCCTCGGCCAAGGCAGCACCATCCTCGACGGCCATGGCTGCGCCTTGGGACATGTAAGGAACCATTGCGTGAGCTGCATCACCAAGAATGAGCATTTTGCCTGTAGAAGACACCCACCGTTCGAGCCGGCGCCCACTGAGAAGTGGCCATTTCATTGTCGACTCAATCATATTGATGATTTTCAGTAGTCTGGGAACCAGTGTTAGCCTAGAGAAAGGTAATCTAAAACATGAACATACCTCGGATCCCAGCCTACGAATTTCTCGCGCATGCTATTGATACTAGAATTCTGCGACCATGTCGAAGGATCCGTGTCATCGACATGTGATAATACCATGTTAAACGAATCACCACCTGCGATGGTGTAAGTCATTACATGGCATCCATCTCCAACCCTGCTAAATTTTAACAAAATTTTAATCATTTCAAAGAACATGTATCACAAACCAGATGTTCAGCGCGGGCTCATCTAGAAGCCATGATATATCAGGATCATCTAGAATCAGCTTGGTATCCACTGTGGCACGATATGCTGCGAAACCGGTCTGCAAAGGTTCTTGGTCACTGTTTCCAAGTATCTCCGACCTTGCTAACGACTTGAGCCCTGGAAACCCTTTAGTGAAAGTGTATAAATCCAGGGAATTACGTACCATCAGCACCTATGACAAGATCCCCAGAGAACGTCCTGCCATCGGCTGTAATGGCCCTCCCTTCTTTAGCATCGTAGCTCACAACTTTGCAATCCACTTCCAGGCGAACTCCATACTGCTGTGCCAGCTTATGCAAAGCTGTGTGAAAATGGGCTCGATGGATAACATAGTATGGCGCTCTAAAATTTTCTTGAAACTCGGGTATCAATTTTGTATTTCCGATTGGATTGCCATTCTCCCATCGACGAACTGTCATACAAGTGGGCTCAACGGTTTTGCCCTCGAGGAAAGGCCCCAACCCCCACTTCAACAAAATCCGACTCGAGTTGGAGGGTATCTGAATGCCTGCGCCAACCTTCCATATCAGCTGTCAGCACAATGTCGAAAAATTCCAAGAGCAGTCGAATCGAGTTGAATCCAATCATATACCTCTGCGAGAACTGGCGCTTGCTCCAAAACCGTCACCTGATGACCTTGACGTGCAAGAGCGACTGCTGTTGCAAGGCCCCCTAGTCCGGCTCCTACGATGACAATATCTAGTAGCACTTTTGCATTCTTCAACACGCCATGAGTAGTTTCGAAGTCAGGACCGTCGTCCCCACGACGCAGAAATTCGAGAGATCTGGTAGGATAAGAAGCTCTCATCGCTGGGAGAGGCTCACTGTTACATCCCATGACGATGGTATGTTTTGGGTGTGCGGATGGTGCAAGTAACAAGAAAGAGAGGACGTGATTTACTGGAGGCAGCCCGGAATAGAGCAATGGAGGAAAATCATATTTCAGATATTCCAACGTCCACCAGCCGGTAGTCTAAGTCTAAGTTCCACGAGCAACGTGCATGTGTATTTCCCTAAGCAGCTCATTAACTCAATGGTTTCCCGCACAATCCCCCATCTCCTCTTTTTGCCGTTACTTCAGGATTGGTGCCGTTCTCCCCGGTTGACCGCGGGGAGATTCTGTAATTAAGCGAGGAAATCTTAACTCCTAACTCCCCGAAGTATCACTTTCTTCGTGTGTCACTCGCAAGTAGGAACGCTACTCGGGGGAAACATACGCCACTTGTCGGGAAGTCTGCCGGGTAGTCCATTAGGATAGCTATTGGGGTGAGATGTAGGGTCGTTGGTGTATTTAGGCCTGGAAGAGTTTACTATTTCAAAAAGCCACAAAGTAGTAGCATATATCGTTTCATTTTCAATTCAATAACCAACCACCCATATGTGAAGTCAAGGGCAGATTGGCGAAACCAAAATGCCAAGTGTGACGGAGAGTGTACCTGCCGCAATGCCTCCAGGCTCTGGAAGTAAGGAACAGGCTCTTCAACAACTCTACAAGTCCCTCGAGGACACAAACACTCTACCTCTTTGGGCTCAGATGAGCAAACTCAATCCACCGCTACCGAATCCACGCGCAGTTCCTCATGTCTGGAAATATGACGAAATCCGACCTCAACTACTCAAGGCAGGGGACCTTGTTACCGAAAAGCAAGCGGAGAGAAGGGTCCTCATGCTCCGTAACCCCACGAGACGTAAGTCTTCATCTTAAGGTTTGTAGAAGTACAGCCAGCTGACCACTTTCTTCTAGCTGCGCCGTTTACGACTGATACCCTTTACGCTGGTCTTCAACTCGTGATGCCGAATGAAACCGCTCCGGCCCATCGCCACACAGCCTTTGCCATGAGGTTCATAATTGAGGGAACGGGCGGCTTCACAGCAGTGCACGGTAAACGAATCACGATGAAACGTGGAGATGTCATTCTCACGCCGTCCTGGAATTGGCATGATCACGGCAAAGATGGTTCTGGCCCAATGATTTGGCTCGATGGTCTCGATCTGCCAAACTTCACCCACTTTCCTGTACATTTTGTCGAGCACTATTCCCAGCCAAGGTATCCAGCAGAAAATGCAGAGGAATCCTCAATTGTCTTTCCTTGGGATAAGATGCAAGCGAAACTTGACGAACAGGCCGGTGATTGGGCCTCGAGATCATATTTGAAAGCTGATGGGAGCGAAGGTTGGTCCATTCCTAAGTTCAGCTGTGGAAAATGCTAAATTTTTACAGTGAGTAGAGTTCTTGGAGGCTCCGCAGAGAGACTCAATGCTGGTAAGGAGGCACCTAAGATCACAGAAACATCTTCGGCAGTCTACCATGTCGTGGAAGGTTCGGGATACTCGGTGATTGGAGATGAAACAAAGATTTGGAAGAAAGGGGATACGTTCTGCATCCCAGCGTGGTATGAGTATCAGCACTTTGCCGACGAGGAAGAAACGGTGTATCTCTACAGGTTTGATGACAAGCCCATGCTGAGAGCCTTGGGATTCTATCGTCGTGCTGGCATGGATATTGAAAGCTTGGTGTCTGATTGACGAGAAGGGACTTGAATCAAAGACAAAATCACTTCAAAAATTCTCTCAAACTTTGTAAAAGAAAACGCCCCAAGCAGCTGAATTATTTAATGCACCGTGTCTAGCTACCTGTAGTGAGAGTTAGTATCGTAATAGTAAGTATTAAAGCATTCTTCTAGAATATCCTAACTCCCCAATCAGCTAAAAATACGGCGGTTGAAGAACTCCATGATAAGGAACGTTTTTGACCTCTAGTGTCGAGGTAAATACAACCTTTTATTATTAATTGATGAATTGTAAGGCAGCGCCTTTTGGACATTCCAGCTATATTGCTTCGTTACTTTGTCACTTCGGTGTTGACCTTGCCTGAGCCCTCTCATCGCTTAGCATCTAGTACAGCGCAAGGTGCCTACTGGGTACTGGCATGTAATACCCGAAGGTTTTCCATCCCCGCCTCCCCTTCCTCCAGCCCTGCCCACACACCACCACAGCGTCCCTCTCCCTTTCTACCTTTCGTCCCTATCATTTTAAAGTAGAAGCTACAGAGAAGGAACTCCAAAAAAGGGCCGTTTCGAGGGTAGGATAGATGTTGAAAAAGCATTCCAGTCGATGGCAAACACGCATTCGAGCGGATCTGACGGTCTCGGTACAGCCACCCCTGCTTTTGGCGACGACAGAATGCCGGCCAGATCAGACAGTCAAAAATCGAGTCGGGATCGCGATCGAGATGACGAGGCTGGAGCACCACGGCAAAAACGACGACGAACAGCTGTTGCATGTTCTTCTTGCCGTCTTCGCAAATCACGTGTGGGCCCCCCCTGTGCCTCCTCCTCCTCCTCCTCCTCCTCCTCCTCAAACACTTGGATTGCGAGCTGAGTATCATTTCTAGTGTAATGGCAAGAGTCCAAAGTGTTCCATGTGTGACACTCTTGGCCTTGAATGTGTCTACGATGCTTCAGACTCCTCGATGAGCTCGATAGCCACTAAGGAGTAAGTGCCCCCTAATCTCGTGCTGGAAGCTCGGTGCTGAAAATCCTGCTGAATCAATATGCTAGACACATGATAGAGTTTCAGGCACGTCTCACTCATCTAGAAGCTGCTATCAGAAGACACGAGCAAGCGCTTGAAACAAACGATTTGCTTCCGAAAAGTAGTGACAATCCCGCTCTCCAGAGTAGTGGCTTCTCACGAGCTACAGACGTACGAGCTTCCCAATCTTTCTCGAATAACGCAGACGGTCTGCGTTCGGCAGATATTCAAGAGTCATACCCAGAAATTCCTTCCACTGATGGAATGGCTATCACATACGTTAGCGAGGAGGACTCTGGATATTTTGGTACCTCGTTCCCATCCAACTGCCGGATTCGTTGATATTGACTTTCTATAGGACAAACTTCAAATATAGCCCTGATGAGACATATCTCGCGTGCGATAGTCTTCAATGGCAACCTAGAAGGACTCACAAGTCCACAAATGAGCGACGATGTCGGTCTGGTCGACAATGGTATTGTCAGCGTCTCACGCCCACCCTCGCCTAATCTCGGGTTATTTCCAGGGAAAACAAATCAAGCACATCGAGGTGTGATGCTGAACGCCCTGCCCTCTGAGTCGGTAATGCGGGGTC
Source organism: Cadophora sp. M221 (assembly GCA_017366145.1). Taxonomy (NCBI): domain Eukaryota; kingdom Fungi; phylum Ascomycota; class Leotiomycetes; order Helotiales; family Ploettnerulaceae; genus Cadophora; species Cadophora sp. M221. The sequence continues at coordinate 12,442 of JAFJYG010000114.1, read as the reverse complement.
TGATTGAGAAGTATTTTTCGAATACCGGCCGGTTATTTCCGTACATCCACGCCCCCTCATTCTTGGAGACATATGAGCAGATGAGATCCGACGGTTCCACCAAAGTGAGAAGAACATGGCTGGGACTGCTCAACATAGTGTTAGCAATAGCGTCGAATGCCAATTCCCAGCAATCTGAAAGCCAGCCTGCCAATGAACGGATCGTTCAATCTGATGAATACTACCAACGCGCTCTTGGCTTATACCAGACGCAAATTCTCAGGGGCAGTAGTCTCGAGACAGGTATTTGCCGTGCCTGATAATATGACTCGAGCTTACAATCCTAGTGCAGTATTTGCTTCTGATGAGCCAGTACTTACAGGGAGCACAGAAGTCGGTTCAGACTTGGGCTATTCATGGGCTCGCCGTCAAAGCGGCTATGTCGATTGGTCTTCACTCTACCGATGCCTCGAGAAAGCTCCCATCTATTGAGCGTGAATTCAGGAACAGAACTTGGTTTGGATGCGTCATTTTGGACAGGTTCGGTTTTCATGAGTAACGCATCGCACGCACTACTAACTCATCTTAGGACATTGAGTATGACATTCGGTCGTCCAATGACGATTCCTGAAGAACATTTCAAACTTCCTCTTCCGCAGCCTGAAAACATTGGTCTCCGGGGTGCTGGAGAAGGGTCTCTTGACGCCGAGGAAGTCAAGAGTGTGGCGTTTTTCACCGCGACGATGTAAGTTCTACGTTTCGCATGTACCACAATCATCTAATATCTTCTCAGATCACTGTACCAAATAATGGGCCGGGTGATTACAACACTATACGGTGGTAACCTTGGATGTGGAACAGTCATGCCAAGGAAAGACATGGCGACTGCAATCTTTCAATTCGAACAGGAGATCGATGAGTGGAACCATTCCCTCCCAGACTATTTGCGTGTAGTATCGCCTTGGAGCGATTCGATAAATCCCTCGGACACAACGCAATGGACGAAATATCAAGTTATATTATCCCTGCGATGTTTGAACATTCAAGTACTTCTATACAGGCCGGCCCTGATCAGGTCAATTGACCGAAGTGGAGAGGTCGCAGTCCAATCCACAACCAGGGGATCCATGAATCGAATTGAGAAAAATCACATGGATTCATGCCTGAAGTCGGCGAAAGGGATCATTGATATGATTCACCTGGTTGTCACATCTCCTTTGCTGGGTAAAGACCTGCTCGGAGCATGGTGGTTCTCGCTCTACTACGGTACGAACTCACCTCTAAATATTTTTTGTGCAAATGATAAGCTAATAGGAACTCCTAGTGTTCAATTCTGTCCTCGTGGCCTTTGGGAGCCAGCTTACATACTCAAAGAACAAGATCAATTCAGCATCAGACCAGGTCGGCGCCTGTAGACTTCTACTAGCCAGAGCAGTCCAAGCATTGCGCCTACTTGACAAAGGAAACATCACCGTGGAACGATGTGTACTATTTGTTGAGGAGATGTCTCATAAGCTTGACATCTTTGACGAAGAAGTCTCGGGTGCTGGCGCAGAGAGAAGTTTATCCCGTGTGAGTGGCAGTACAGCAACGGAGAATGCAGCTAATACTTCCCACGCTGTCCGCTGCCTATCACCTGGTAAGGACAACGGGCTTGGTACTGTGGCTCATAACCAAGTAGCCGGCGCTGTTGAATTCTTGTTCGAGCACGGGTACAATGACGAGCTCGAGCTTAGCCAGTTTTTTCTTGGAGGTGGCATGGAGTCATGGGCAGATTTTCAGGGATGAGAGACTTTTGGTAGAACTAGATCTTTATGTAAACGAGTCTTGAGCACATCACATATCGCAAAGCACGTGGAGTTAGCAAATCGATAGGAATAAATTTTGAGTGGTAGTTAAAGAAATGTCTTTCTAATCTGGCAGCAACATCCTATACAACTCCGACCAAGTTTCGGTTCCGTAGGTGATTGCACCATGTTCAGCGGGGTCCGAGATAAGTTATTTCAAGCCAGAGACTCTGTTAGCTTATGTTGTACTTTCTTTCCCCTCGATCACATCCACGGATCACTTAGTACTATTCGAGTTTGTCGGATGGTAAGTTTCGGCGGTTATTTGGTGGCATGCCCCTTTTAATATCCCGTGTTCTCGCTTCGAGTCGAGTCCTAGTTAACAACCTCACTTAGTACAAACAACACACCAAATTAACGTCAACTTGAAAGCGACGCTATGTTTATCAAATTTGAATTCAAACCAACTTTATTGACCCCATTTGAAATAAGAAGATGTTTGCCCTAACCCTGAACAGGTCCAATCTATCTATCTTTTCGTCAACGCAGCCCATCACAAATTCATTATTCAAAATTCCAAACAACGTCAGCTTAATAACACCATTGATACCTCGAATCAAAGTGCAACTGTAATCCCTTTAACCCTACTGGTCCCTATGACGTCTCTCACGCTAACCTGTGGCAGCTTTAGTTCGTTTCTCGACTCTGTCGCCGCTCCCCAGAGCTCGTCAACAACACCACCATCAAAAATTGAAATCCCAATCAACGTCTGCTTCATCAAGCACAACAAAAAGCCCAACCATTTCGCCGCTCGACCTTCAGAGACATTCCTTCCTAGCTTGCTACCTCTGCCACCTGTTTTTGCGCGTCACTCGCAGCACCAAAGCCAGAATTTTCTGTACCAACGCGCGCTTCTTCAACCAACCCACACCAAAAACAACCTATCCGCGCGCAAAAGTGAGCATGAGACGCACCACATACACAGCTTTGGGGGGGTTTTTTTAACTAATCAACCTGCATAGAACATTCAAGAGCACAATGTCGGCCGGTAGAACTCCATCTGTCGTGCTGGCTTCATCCGTTGCTTTGCATGTTGTCGCAATCTCACCCGGCGAGGTTCTCAGACGAGACACAAGACCCCTGGTCGTAAGTTTCACTGCTGAATTACTCCTTCCCTCTCAATGGAGTGGCGTCTCCAACTTCCGGATTTTGTTGATTCCGTGGACTCTTACATTACTTTGTGTACCCTGGATACTCACTGCTCCTGCCTATAAGCCCGCGAGCTGTATACACAACGAGCTGTGGTCAGGGAAAGCTTTTTGCTAACATGTACGCAGGCAATTCAGAAGCTCCCCGTTCTTCATGGAGGTGGTTCTGCTACCATGGCCTTGAGACCAGGTAAAACATTGAGTTTGGGAAATAACTCAAAGGATGACAAACACAAGGAAGCTGCATTTGCGCAAGAGAGAGGCATCCCCAACATCTATCCCTGTGTGCAATGCGAACACCTACAAAATACGGGCATATGGGTCGTCTGCGTCAGTCTTCCGGGATTCTTTGGCAAATCATGCTGCAACTGCAGATGGGCCAATGAAGCCAACCATTGCTCATGCCATAAGCGCAGTGGGTCTCTCGATTTCCTTTTTTAAAATTGAAATTCATCCCTTTCCTCGCAAGTAAAACTTTTGCTAATTTCTAATTTGCCAGACATGGGCCTCATTACCGAAACTATGCAAAGCCGTCCAGGAATATCAACTCGGGTGATCAAGTTGACCATCGCCCAAGCCCCAGGAAATCTCCGAGACTGGCTCAACAGGATCTCAACCGTATCTCAAGAGTCCTACTATAAATACTTCGGCCCCAAGATCTGCTTGGAGGCTCTTCGTCAAACCCAGCCAGACAATCCTATTTTCCAGGCCTGGGTGCCGGTTGCTAATAAGTGGGTTCAGGCCGATCAGTCTGGATCCACTTGTAAACTCAATCCCTTCACTAAGGCTATCAAGATCCAAAAACAGACAGGTATTTACGACCGTGATGCTGAAGAGGTGGTAAGTAAACTCACCATTCCATTTCATAAAAAGTGGGCATTTGCTGACCCATGAAAATAGTATGAGATTGCCGCAGAAGGATCAGCATTGATCGATATGCTCCTTTCTGAGCGAAAGACCTATTGGAGCTTCATGCAAAACAACTACCTCTTCCGATCTCTCCTCCCAGACCACCAGAATGATGTACAAGAAAAGTTGCGTGATATGATGGATAGCAAATACACCGCGGTAGTTCAGTGTGCGATGGATGTTGAGCACACTGAGCTTCCGGATTTTCTTCGCCTACCTGCTGATCCCGAGTTCCCTCAACTTACGCGGGTCGGTACGGGTCCGAATTCTTTAAAATTGTACAATCGGACCAGTTGGGGACTTCAGGATGTTGAATCTATTAGTGATACGGAGAAGATTGTCGATGAGCAGACTGTCGATGAGGAAATTGATGGCATGGAGATTGATAATGAGGAGACTGGTGATGAGGAGATTAGCGATGATGAGGAGATTTTCGATGAGAAGATTAATGGCATGGAAATTGATGATGAGGAAACCGGTGATGAGAAGAGTAGTGGTGAGGAGAGTGGTGGTGAGGAGATTGGGGATGAGGAGAGTGATGATGATGAATAAAGTGTCTGCAAAGACAGAGTCTGGGAAGAATCAAGCGTGTTTGCTTGTATTTGTTTTCTGTACGATAGATTGCATTCGGGGCGTTTGAGGAGGGAAGGATACTAGTGATGTCTGTGGTTTTGTATTTTATTTTTTCGTCCTTCCGAAAGGAGGATATGGGGGGCATTTGACCTTATCAATAGCATTACAATGTAGGAATAGTAGCTTCGCTACTCAAAAAGTCTTTAATTAAGTTGGTAATTGAACATTCGTGGAGACGTTGCTCTCTATTTTATGAGAGAAAGAATATAAATTTAAGCCCGCAAAGTCTATATTTCGAGGTAAGAATGCCCCCAACCTTCCCACAAAAGCTAAATCGTGACAGAGAACAAGAATCACCACCCAAAAACCTCTTCAACCAGCTCGATCCTCCTCACACCTTTGTTCAAGCACTCTCCAACAACAGCCCTAGCCTGATCTGCCATACCAGCTGGACCACAAAGAAACACAGCCATGGAACCCTTCCCCTTCTCCTCAGCCATGTTTTCAATCAAGGTCTTCAGATTAGGCCGTCCGTATTTGATACCAAGAGACATGATTTCCTTGCTGACAGGCTTTTCCTCATCATCGGAACTCCTGGTGGTGGATTCGGCGGATTTATTCTTCTCTCTCTCCGTTACGAAGACGTTGACTTGGACGTTGGGAGAGGCGGGTAGGGTGGCGAGTTCGCGGTGGAAGATCTCGTTCACCATGCGGGCTTGCTTGGTTGTCCAGATAAACTGGACATTTGTTTGCCGTTGTCCGACACTGGGTTTGACGAAGGATTTCAGGTATGGAAGGGCCGCTGAGATACCTGTACCACCGGTGATGAATAGAACTGTTACGAATCGTAAAGTTAGCAGGGGTTCTTCAATTGTGTCTAGAATTATTGAAAATGACTGGTAACAGAGGTAGAAGTTAACCGGAGGCAACTCACTGTTGTCGTAATGACCTAGCGACTCGTGACTTCCATAGGGGCCTTCCAGGAGCAACTTGGTGGGAACTGGTTGACCGGATGTATCGGAAAGGCAGCGTTTGCGTAGTTGGTTGGTGAAGGAGCTACTTGATGGCGTCGATGGGCGAACATAAAACGTCAGCTTCACACGGCCTTGAGCACTTGGAGCCGATGTCCGAGACGAACTGGATAGCGGAGCAACAGTAATATCATTCTCTTCTTTGCTTGAAGAGAGAGGACTCGAAGGCGTGCTGCTTTGGCTGCTATCTGTTATTGAAGTTTGCTCAAGAACATTTGTCCAGCTCGCTGCGGTGAACGGATGGTTCTCCCATCCACGCCATTTGAATGGCTGGTAGAGAAAATAGTGCTGGTTAGGCTTTGGCTTCAGAGATGATGATCCCAATGTCACTGAGAGGATGATCAAGTTGGCTTTCTCGATGTACTCGACTGTGCTTGATGTTGTTGACAACTTTCCAGACTTGAGGTGGAGGTTGCAGTAAATTTGGCGAACCATTCTGACGAAGCGATCAAAACACCAGATTGCGACCAAAGGCCATAGATATGGTTCGTATTGACCGACTAGAATCTTGGTGTGGCTGGAGGTAGGTTAGTATCTCATGAGGCCAGGCCAGTGTAGGGAAAAGCTTACAAAAATAAGCCGACAATGGTGATGATCGACAGAACGATGTGAAGGACAAGGAAGATCTCGTAGAACTTGCGACGAAGAATTATTGTAGATGTTCCAATAATTAAACCCATCGTAACCATCGCCTGGTGGGGTTAGCCCTCGCAATCTCTCATCGTGAAGGACATGATACATACCAGGCCTCCCATGTACCAATACTGCTGTGTCCAGTCACTTGCGTAGAACGCCTTGCCAGCTGTCCACGAAATATATCAGCTTCAACCCAGACAATTTCTCGAGCGAGTTAAGAATACCACTCACACTTGAGCTCAATTACAGTCCATCCGATGGAGTGGATTGCAGCCTGAAGCGTCGCAATTCTGGCGACGTGTCGATGGAACAGATTGAAAGTTGAGAACTCCCAGCCAGTAGCCCACAGGAAGATATTGTTACGTCCTGAAAACATCCACATCACAGGTAAATTTGCATATGCCATCACCGCAGTCCGATCAGCAATGTATCGCCAAGCCTGTACTTCTGGTGTGTAGCTGGAATACAGTTAGCTGAATGCTGAAGAGAGCGTTGCGCGGAGGGATCTACTAAAGATTTGGGGAGAAAATATTGTAACTGACGGCGCAGATTACGATAGACCATGCCCAGTAAGCCAGAACCACCGATGTTTGTAGCCGAGTTGGGATAGTAAACCCCCCAAGCAGGCGTCGATGGTGTGTTCCGATGACAGGTGGAAAGACGACTTTGGCTTGGGCCCATCCCCAGAGCTTTTGAGCAGTTGTGTATGCGTGAGGCGAGGAGTGTGATTCAGCTGTGGCAACATCTAGGGAACGATCCTGTTGAGGTGTCCTATGGGCAAGAAACTTGACGAATCGAGTAATAATTCCAATGAGAAGAACACCGCCCCAGAAACCGTAAACTCCCCAGCTAGAAAATATGTCAGTTGATATCCACATGAAATTGGCTCTAGTTATGAATCTTCTGCATTCTTGACCTAGAGCTAAGCTTCAAAATTCTCTTTGACGAGTGCAAAGATGTTCGTACAGGGTTGCAGAGCCCAGGCATCACTTGAATATCGAGACGGCTAGGGAACATTGAAGCAGACATGGAAGGTATAAAACTAACCCGTAACGTGCATCAATGACTAATGATTGAACAAATACCGACTATCAACCCGAGTTAGTCACTTGAATGGGGAGGATGGCCTTGCAGCAAGTAGCAGGGCGGAGAAGGACATACAAAAGTGTCAGAACCCGTTTTGTAGAGAGACTCGGACACGATGATGGAGGTATTTCTCATTGGGTTTATAGCGATATCTTTGAAGCTGACTACCGGTAGACTGGCGATGAAAGAATCGGTGAGTTTTGGTGCGAATTCCTCGTATGGAGTCAACACGGTAAATCCATATTCGCTGCAAGTCTTGCCAACGGATGCTGATCCTGCCACAATTTCCTCTAGCGTGCAGTAAGTCTTCGCTGCGGCATAGACTGAAGTCAGGAAAAGCTCTCCATGACAAAGGTTATTGTAGTAGTCATCGGTCGCGTTGAAAATAAACTGGCCTGTCGCTGCTACAATCCCCTCCAGACAATCGACGGGATTGGCAACAACAGACGAAGCGAAAAGAGCGCCGGTAAAGATCAGATGTAACAACATCATCATGAAATTTGTCCTTTATTCGGAAGAAAATTCTAGAAACAAAATTAACTGCACTGCAGCGGCCAGAGACTTATACCACCATCCGTCCCCAAAAGGAAGTTGGTTATGCCCTGGCCAGAGATATGCGCCAAGGAGGAGATATTTTGCGCCATCGAAAGAAACAACCTCTTACAGCACGCCAAAGGTAACATCGGGAGGGCCATAAGGATACCCAAGACTTTTGGACACTTGCAGATTTCTTCAACCCCCGCGCCATGCATCTTCTCATTCGCTGGTCGGCAGTGTTGATCACCAAGCCTTTCGAGCTGTAGCTTTAGCGCGATCAGATAACGGAAAAGGCTCCATACCAAGACCCCTAAAGCCAACCAGGCGCCATCTGATAAAGAAATGATCGATCAAACTTTTCACTAAATTAAATGCTTTTTGCCAGTGCCAGCAAGATTCTGTGGGCTGCTCATTACCCGAGTTATGACTGCGTAGGAAGACTCGGTGGTGTTATGTAACACAAACAGCATTGGAAATACAAAGTCATTCGATGGATTTTCCTGGTTCAGAAGTAACTGCCAGAACTACACTTGAAAAGTTGAAATGGGCTTGTTTTGGTATCGAAAACAGAAGCATCTCCTTTGATTTCATGAGAGAGCCGAAATGGCCTCGGCTTCCCCGCCTCTTACCTACCAAGCTACTACTGCCCTAGACCAGAACTCCGACAACAGGACATGACACATAAAGTTTGTTGTGGGAATAGCCCGTGTAGTGGCCTGGGATCTAGACAAAACTATCTAGACTTTGACACGGGAGAGGGAAGCTTACTTAAAAAGGTCAAATCAGCCTTAGTCGAGAAATGGAGAGTAGCTCGGCGGGGGGGAGGGGAAAGTTGATCGGATTTGAGCCTTTGGCCGATCAAACCCCGACCCTTTCATTTTCGTAGACCCAAGTAGATCTGTTAGGCAGTAAGCCTGCTGTATCGAACACAGACAACAATTTCTGTGCAATGAAACATCTCGATGGAAACAAGTTGCTCTTTGTGGGACGTATCAAGCTTTTTGGGGCGCCCTGCCACAGCCCGGAAGCCACAATTTGAACCTGGTCAGCCACGTTTCTGCGCGGCTTTTATACGAAATCAAGTATGCACGTTCGGAACTTTTCATCCTTTTACTTTAGATTGTTTCCCTTAAAAGTTTGCGAGAATGGCTCGTCGCTGAAATTCTCTTAAATGCTCGTGAATCCAATGTAAGAGCAGCATCTGAGACACATGAAATACAAGATTGTCTACCAGCGAATTAGAATTCAAAAAATCTCTTGATTAACTGTAGTAAGTGACCATAACTAATGCCTGACAACGCAATATTACTGTACAGGTTCTTTTGCTTGAGAGAAAGAGCTTCAAAACACTTCCTTGTAAATTGCAGGTTAAAGTTAACTCTTGATGTATCAAGAAGTCTTTGTAATTCTGCGATTCTGAAGACCTTTAGAATCTTGTTCTCTTATATTGTAAAACTTCTCATTTGTATAAAGACATGCATACGAAAGCTTTCTTTGATCAAGGTCATGGTCCTCAGCTGCAACTACAGAAAATTAGATCTCAAATGCCGGATAAAAGTGCCACATAGCATAGATCTGCACCAAATGAGCTCCAAACATCGGAATCTTTCGCTATTTGGGACTGGCTCTCACCCATTAATCTGAGATCATTAACGTTATCCCATGATGAAGTTGGCAAAGAGTCATATGGGTATGGGATATGAACACTCTTAAATAGCGCCACGATAAGTGCGATTTTGTCATTATGACAATTGAACTGCGTGAAAGCGGTTTGGCGTAAAGTGGTACTAAATCTTAATCCTCAAACTCATATTCACTTGATGGAAGAAGGCCAAGCCACCCGGCCACCTTCTGTCTCCAGACTCAGTCTCGGGACAGGTTCCTTGACTGGGAAAACAATAGCATATTATAAGCCCCCAGGATCCGAAATATCTTCGACAATACAGATAATCCTCCGTAACGATGTGGCTTCTTAAATAGCTCGTTCTCTTGGTTGGCTTTGCGGCCCATGGTGTCTTGTTGTTGACAGATGCGATAAGCGACAACCGTCGGACTACCATGTTTCCATTTCCATGTTACCGTCTAGCCTACTTTTGTAAAAATTCCAGAATAGCTTTGTCTAACTTCACATGTCGTACGTACCTAGAAATGACGACTTTATCTCTGCCGCTCCCGCAATGATTACTTAGTTTCCCATCAAACCAGCGCTAAATTCGTCTGACTCGTGAGCTTCGGACCGACGACCACCCAACAGAAAAAGCAACGCGATAAGAGTGGATATCCGGAACTTTTCGGACTTCAACAGACCCTTTATCTTTCGTCATTGTTTCTAAATGTATCTTAAAGAACCATTCTCATTGCAAGACGCTGGACATGGAGTGGGTAAGGAATGCCCGTGTATCATGATGATTTACTCGCGTGTCACGTGGACGGCTGTCCATGCGATTGTGGAAGCAGGGGGCGTCCAGTGAGCAGAGCTCTTGGAAACAGTCAGCAAATTACGGCTGTACACGTTTCGGGAGATAAAACTTTCACCGCCGTTATCTCTCTCTCTTGCAAGTATTCTCTCTTTTCGTTATTTTATTCTTTGCGGATAAACAGCATGATAAGACCTCACCTGCTTTCCGTTAGGCCGAGTTCGACGGGTATTGAGACCAAGATAGTCTCCAAGCCCTCGAGTGACGAAGTTTCTTTTTCTAGATTTTCTGACCTTCCTTTTGAAATCCGCCTTTTGATCTGGGAAGCTACGATCGAGCCTCAGATCGTCCATCTGAGGCAACGGCATGTCTCTGAATGCTACCATGCCGTCGAGAGCGTCTCGTCGAACCGCCATGTAGCCGATAGATGTACGGGAAAGCCTCCCGAGAAATATCAAGGCTGCTTATGCGAGAGCCACAAAGAAGGGCCCAGGAAGGAATTCGACCGCATGGATCGTATTCGAGGACGTCCTTTTCTCCACCATACGATGGGCTTTGACACAGACGTTCCCATTCCAGGGCTGCTTCTGGCATGTCAAGAATCCTTTCACGTCGCATCTAAAGTCTACACCAGGAGTTTCTCGGCTCTCGGCTCCATCGCCCAGACGTATTTCAATTTCAAGACTGATACGTTGTATCTTGATATACACACCGAGGCGCGTACAGCGGAGTCAATCTTGCAGGATGTTTTGCCGTATATGTGTCAAGACGAGCTAGCTAAGGTTGAGAAGCTGGCTGTGAACCGCAACCTCCTGACCGAGACGATGAGTAGTTACGAGAACTACTTCGCTTGCATTCTCTACTTTTTCCGGAAAGTCAAGACGGTTTTCTTAGTTTCTGAGTCGGAATTGGTCGAAACAGATAGGAAAGAGGTAGAGAACGAAAGGACGAGGTGCACTCAACCTTTGGTTCTGTATGAGGCAATGGAGACGTATCAGCGTACAATTCCTGCTAGGGATTGTAGTGATTGTCGCGCTGCTTTTAAGCGACATGGCTTGGCTCTTGTTCATCCAGATATCGAAATCTGTGAAGATGAGGTTCATTCGCAGGGGAAATCTGTTTGTGGAGGTCGGGGCCAGCAGTGGTCTAAACCTGCTTTTGTGCATGGTCAGACTATCACGACACCGGAAATGAGGTTGAGACTTGAAGAACTTCAGAAGAAGTGTATGGAGAAGGTGAAGTGTGGATGTTACGGCGCAGCTCCGGCGACTGATGTCGAGGATACTCGCATGATTGGGGGCGACTAAGTTCATGCTCTATTCCATGAATTTTGATTTCGCAATTATCATTAAATAGGTCGAGACATAGAATTGGCGCAAGGAACAGATGGCAGTGCTTTCAAGATAGAACGCATAGATGGAATAGACTTGGGTGGCGTTTCGCTTTGTTCACTTGCTTTTGGATATTCGATATCCTATCAGGCCGTTAGATTCAGACCGTTAGAATTGGACTACATTCTATTCTGATATTTAAATATTCTTGTTTCCATTTACACATCAAGTCAACAAGTATTGCACTTGCGGCTAATATTTACATCGTTCCATTACAGCAGCCTCCAATTCTCTCATTCCCCTCCACGACAACAAACCCGACGGGAAGGTATCAAAAAATGCTCTGCCACTGATGCTGCTTATAAGGCGGCGGGGCAGAGCACCATTCGCATACTCATTCCCACTCCTCTCCTCCTCATTCCTAACAGCCTGTAGCAGAGGAGCAATACTCTCGCTCTCAACCCGAGGACTAACAAACTGTGTAGGCGGCCAAGGAGCGGCTTCTTTATTCGCCCTAGCCACCGCCAATGCCCTATAATCCGCAAGAGGAGCTTCATTGCCAGCCACCCCCGCAACCTGATGCACAGACCTAACACGACCACAGCTCATCGTCCCTCTCGCTCCAGCAGGGAGGAGATTCATATCCTCTACCATAGTGACAGTCCTCTTCTTCGACACGCTGTCATCTATGTAGGAGATACTCATATACCTATTCGCGTACCCAGCCGCATCCCATTCCCGTCTTGCTTTCTTTTTAGCGGTCCAGAATTTCTGGTAATCCGCTTCGATCTGCTTGTGTAGTTCGTAGGAGGGCGTTTGGTGGAGAGTTCGGGCCCGGTTGGAGATGTGCGCACTCCAGAATATTCAGGTTGCTGATGTGCAGACTATTGCGGTGAGGGCGAGGAGGAAGAATCTGTACATTGGAAGGCCGGAGGGCGAGGGTGGGGG
>JAFJYG010000113.1:0-87023 GCA_017366145.1 Cadophora sp. M221 | reverse complement strand
CTTACTGATGGTGGAACAGTACAACTTGGACTTGGGCTTTGAGTAACTGTATTTACTATACTCCAAGTATTGCTCTGGTATCAAGTCCAGTGTTCCTGATTTTTAAATCTTTATGCCAGTGTTATTTTCATGAACCAGGAGCCTGTAACCAGACTTGGGACCCCTGGTATGCTCTAGATCCGGTGATAATCTGTTCATTGCACAAAGCCCTGCATATTAGAGTCTTGCCATGCATATGATAACAGAAAGTGCTTCTATACGTCATTGACACTGCTCACAAGGTGAATGATATTGGCTCAATCAATCAAAGGCGACCAGGCTTGATCTCGCTTCGTCCGGTCGTAGGAGGGCTTCACCTTTCTTTTTAACGTCGCGACCTTCGAATCTAAGTATCAAGAATCAAACCTCCGATCTCAACTTCGAAGCACAACGAACAACTGCCACCCACCTGTTGCAGTTTTGCGTCGAAACAAAGCGAGCCCTGGGTTACTGACAATGCCATCCGCGAATCCAATGTCTCCCAGCGCAATGACTGACAAGGATGTCCCTTCGAAGCTTTGTAGAGATGGTCAAAGCAATCTTCTTGCCCTCTACAACAAACCTCAACCCAGCAAGGTGCAGCCAGCCAGTACTACCGTCTTATGAAAAGATGTTCAGCCTAGCACCGATCTTCCTACTGTCATAGTGTCCAGGTAAATACGACACTGTATTTTTTCCTTTTTTTTCTCTCCCCTCCACCTTGGTTTACCAGAGGACGTCCCACGCAACGATTGAAGGTTTGAAAAGAGCGTGTGTTAATACTCTGGAGTAACAGCCTGCGAACTATCAACCTGCCATCTCAAGGCGACATCGCCCAAGTCGAGAAAGACCTTCCACAAATTGCGGTACTTGAGACACCCGAACTCCTCCCAAACAGCATATCGTCATCCGACGAGCATTTCAACCTCAACATCTTCGCCAACGATTTGCCAGATCCATAACAAGAGCTCTTCTACCAATGAACACCCATCACCTACTTCTAGCTCTTCCAAAACCTCCCACTGAAACTCCGTCGCAAGATATGGGGATACAATCGCGGTAGAAAGCTCTTCGTTTTTCTTGAGGGCTCTATGTTGCTGCGATACCGAGCGCCGACACCTAGGGCCGACACCTAGCATCCTAAAAGTTTGTCAATAGAGTCGAAACGAGTGGTTCATGTACTACAAAGATCCACACCAAGTTTATGTCCGTGGCCAGGATTGTCCAGCTCTGTCAGAGTTCTACTTTGACCCGAAGGTCAATACAGTTGTTTTCGAAGGCTTTTCCTTTGCTCCAACATACCCTATTGCCGGAGTTTACTGCTCCAGACCTCTCCGCGAGAATTTAGGAGCGCTTCGATCAATAGTTGTTGGACCCTCAACTTGGAGAGGCTCATGGGGATGGTTTGGATTCGCTCGGAAGCCCCACCCCGACAAAGCTCTGGCTTCAACCGAAAGGTCAACACGTGCAAACTTTTCACCTCATTGGAGTCTCTGGTCTTGGTTGGAAGAAATCACAGAAGATCGACTAAGCTGAGATTTGACTACTAACAAGTTAGCTGTGTGAAGCCTCTCACGGAAATGTTTGAGAAGATCAGAGGTCAGCTATCAGGTCAGGGAGGTGTTGAGGTCAGCGCTCTCATGAAATGCCACAAGCCTGGGGCTGTCAGTTGCGCACGTTGCTTCTTGGGCCTACGCAAGGAAGAAATTAGGGGGAGACGTTAGGATTGAAGTGGGAAAGGATTGAGTTTCTGGGGATATTCTAGAGGGTGATTGGGATTCTGGTGTTTGACAGGCATAACAGACTTGGAGGAAGGACTTTGAAGATAGAGCTTTGTAGCATATATCCGCAATGGAGAAACTCCCATACGAAAGAGAACTTTACATATACTGGCTGCTGAATTGACCTCGGTTGCATCAGAATTCAAAACTAACGAATGATTTAAATCAGTCCACGTGAAACTTTCAATCCCCTGCAAGCCTTTTCTACTGTTCAACCTAATTCACCTTTAAGCATGGACTGCCAAATCCGATCGGCACAGTTCCTGCATCCCTTCATAGTTTTCAAAATTGAGGAACTTCTAGAAGCCGTTATGAAAACACCTTTCCAATAGCCTACAATTACATTCTCCTCTGAAACTATCATCTGCTGATAATGAATAGATATGAAAGTTTCTTAAACTTAATGTGCTTTAGTTTATATTCATTTTGCCAGTTTGTAAATGTCAATGTCATTCTGAGTGATCGAATCCTAAGATCTTAGTTAAGACATCTGTTCATAACAATACATGGAAGCGCACCTTCATCGGACGCCAGGTTGTTCTGCAGACAGGAAGCTCTCAGCGTTTCGGTGGCGGCACTGTGGTGTTCAGGTCCAAAGCAGATCCTCCAGCAGTTCTACACGCCACTACAGAGAGTCGAAACATCGGTCTGAAGGAGTACAAGATAATCCTTCGTGATTTTTGGAATCAGGATTCATTAGTCTACGTAAACCCGGAGGTCGATAATGTATTCTTTCAATACTCGACAATTTACCTTGACAACTACCTTGATATCAACTCCAAACACATGAGAGCAATTCTCAACAAGCTCACGGCCGTAGAAATGAACAGATTGTGGTGGGAGGAGGCCTTTTCTATGGTACAAGAAATGTTCCCCTTGGCGCGCATTTCCGAGGCTAGCGGGAATTGACATTGGGTCAGGAAGCGAGGCCAAGTTATTTGACTAGCACACTACCAACTACAATCGACAGTGCCGATGTGAAACTACGGATCAAGACCGCGGTAGAAGACAAATTCAGACAATACTTCAAGAAAGTTCCTGGTTATGAAGTACCTGCTATCAACTTCCGAGTCCTGAAGTATTCTGGAGTGTCTCGTTGGTCCTTTTCGGATAGCTGGGATATGGAGATGCTGCTTGGCCATTTTTCTAGAGTTTGGAGAGCTGGGATATAAACTATGAGATACCCAGGTTGCAGAAACGGATTGAGCAAATATTTGTGGATATTTGATGCATTTGTTTTTCATTTCCTCGTTTGGCTGGACAGATACAGTCATGGGATCAGAACAGGGATTCTGGGAGGGAAAGGGATGATATCGCGCTCTCCATTCAGCACATGTACCTAGAGAGGCTACTTTTCGTACCTCAATTGCGCGGGTACAATGAATTCTACACTCAACAAACCAAACTTCTGTATGGCTGCTTTGTGACGTAGTTTTGGTGGTCAAGCATACTTACGTGCCAACCTCAGAGGAGGCGCGGGATTCGCTGATGATAATGCATTAGTCTCGTGGGCAATGGCTTATATCAACTCTGTAGCCTGGTCTCTAGATAAATCCTTCGTCATGGACAGTATTTTGTGATGTACGTACGTACTTACCTACCCTAGGTACCTCATGGTAGGTCCAGACCCATATCACGTGACCAACTCAAAACAAAGCCTCGCTTAATTTAGCACTTTAACGGCGGCTTCTGTCCCAATGTGCAGGTCAGGTTTTAATGTCTGCGCTAACTAGTCAGAAGCTATCGCAACTCGCGCCTCACTAAATAAAATAGCTCTGTTTGCGTAGAATATTTCTAAGGTAGTCTCACAATAATATAGTTTGCCGAATTCCGAAACCAGACTTAATACATAGCCCACTAGAGCCCAACGATTTAGTCCTGGAGCTCCACTATGCGCTTCGTGTCTTCCAAGACTCCCACAATCACATCTGACATTTGCAACCAGTTCGACACATTTCCCAAACTTCATTCTTCATTGTACGCCAAATTACATCCTACATCTCTAATATGGATCACAGCAAAATAACCTCCTCTCCCACGCGGAGGCAGAGAAACGCCAATCGACCTGTTATATCACAGTGGCCAGGAGCTTTGAACTATGATGCGATGCTAGACTTTCTCTCGGCTTTGAATACCTTCATACCGGAATCGAAAGTTGATCAATGCCTTCCAACGGAGCAGATGAACATGCTGTTCACGTTTTTTCCCGCCATGCAAGTCGTATCACCACACCTTCTTCTTAGTCCAGACAGCCAATCCGTAGAACCTACATCGGGTCTATCATTTGGAGACCTTCCACAAGAGATCCAAGATCATATATGGTACTATACCCTGTCTCACGGAGCTCACGCAAGGGAGGGTCCACAGGTAGCTATGATAGAGGAAGGAGCTTCATATATCGTGTCTGGGCGATTTCCCGTTGCCGGTGCTATTTGCAGCACCAGCCGGAAAAAAATGCTTCGACATCTGAAATATGTAGACCCTGTCCAGCCCCAGTACGGTTTCTGGGGTCCTATTATGGATATGGTCAATTCTTTTGAACATCGAGGCACGACCATCTCCTGGAATATTTTCCGATTTCTCACTTACGAAAGTATTGATTGGTCACTATTTGGGGCGGATTGAAATACGACTCGTTACAACTTACAACTTATCGTAGATTCACTCAGCGAGCCTCCTCAGGCTGTGTCGTCACTGTGGTGTCTTGCCATCAATTGGAAACCTCGGATTCGCTCTGTTATCGAGGCAGGGTAGCCTTCCTTCTTTTGCTTTCAGTAACTTAAAAACTTTGACGATCGTGGCTTCAGATGACGGACTAGAATACTACTACGAGGCAAATAATTTTGACCTTCTAACCAACCCCGAACACTGTTAGTCAGTTATATAGTCTGTAGCTTCCGGGTATCAGATCCCATCGACTTCAATCATTCCACCTGGCGAGACTTGAGAACATTCGGAGGCCTGGAAAATCCAAGAAGTATCATGCACATAGCTCAAATGGTGGGTAGGAGACTGAAGCTTATGTGAGCTTCATGATTTGTCGTTTTTTATCATAATTGATTAGACCGGCACAAAGACGAAAGGTCTGTTATTACAACAGAAAGCCGGAGATCATCTCTTCACTTCGAATTCTCAATTCCACTTCTACAAATTGTGCAAGAATACATGTCCATCTACTGAACTCGTACGCGATCCTTCTCTCGGTACCCGTTTGATCAGTTTCACATTTCAGGTCAGAAGCACGGAGACTATGCTTCGCTGATCATATCTGTATATCATGACGCTCAGAACCAAGTGTGAGGGACTGCGCGGCCTCTGCTTGAACAGCTTCTTGATAAAGCCTTCCATCTCGTCGAGTTCCTCGTCAGTGGCGCCATCGAAATCCTCGTCCAGAATCAGATGGATGCTGGCGAGTCTGCGAAAGAATAACATGGGAGACTGGCGGGCGGGGAGAACAAGATTGTCAGAGTTGTCAAACTCGGTGGTCCCCTTACCGATGTGTGCCCAGATATATCCATCACGGAGTTCTTCCTCCACCTTCTTTCCTAACTCCATGCCCTCCAAGACCAAACACGTAATTCCATGGAGCCAGCTAGCTCCTTAGTAAAGTGATTGGATCAGAGCGTTTCCGATCGTGATGGGGTGGATGTCGAGGAAGTATATCTTGTCGTACTCGGATCGGTAGTAAATCGGTTTACTATCGTCCATGTCACTTGAGGGCAAGCTAAGACGGTACCTTCTCAGTCCTTCGGATCGGCTTTCTTGATTGACATGTAGGAGGGTGGGCGTCGGCGTATGACAGTAGGCTTCTTCATCTTTCTCGGGATCATGGGAGACTTTCAACAATCGAGGGGATGGCAGATTAAGTTTCTCTAGGTAGGAGAATAATTAGCAGCTTTTTAACCACAAAATATCGAGTCCACGTTCGCTAATGTGCCTCTCCAGGAGATCTGCGGAGCGCCTGGACAAGAAGCATTTGTTTCCTCGGTACATACAAATGTTGAATTGGAGCCTGCAGAATGGTCAGCCAAGGTAGCAGATAATTGGCGTATTTTGAACTTACTCCACGGGCATTTTTGGGAATTTTGGGAAAGTCTTTGGGCCTGTGTCCTGTACGGAGAGCTCTTCACCTTTGTCGGGGAGCTCAGAGAAGGCCACCAGCAATGCCTGCGCAAGGCCGCTGAGATCCATATCTCCTTGTGCGCGGAAGTGTGGCTTTGCGGCGCTCTTTGGAAGAGAAGAATTTCTCAGTCGCGGTTATGTTTATTTGTGCAGGTCGCGACGTCCCGTTGCCGGGATTGGATCGGGGTTCTCGTTGTTGACTTCCCGCTTAATGCGGTTAGCGTAACATGGGAACTGAAAGTCATGACAAAGAAGCTCTGTTGGAAGAGTTTTAACCCCCGACGTTTTTTGTCGTGATCAATGTTCTTTTTCCCCAAAGCGTTTTCTCACAATAACAGTTGTTCCATGACGAGTTTGTGCATCTGCACATCCATCAAATAGTTGACAATGTGGCTCGCCTTGTCTGCTTCCAACCCGGCTTTGCAGAATGGACACAGCCAACAAACATTTTGGCTCTGAATTCTTACAATTACTCTAGATTATAAATAAAAATTACTTTTTCGAGTACGAAAATATATTTTCCTTGGCTAGATCAAGTCCTACACACAAAAACTGCACAGCAATCCAATTATTTCCAAGACTTCACTCCGAAATACGGGCATGGTTCTGGTGCTTCTTCTTTCGGCCTCCTTAGACTATCAAATCCTCAAGCTCTTTCATTCTGGAAAATCACAAACCACACCTTCTGGCAATTGACTCCCCACCAGTAATGAGAGTCGTCAATCTTCGAAATCTCGAGCTTCTGATTCGGCCTAATGAGCGTCCTTGGCAAGTTGAAGATATGATTTTGAAGAGCGAGGGATGTGGCTCTCCTTTGTGACCGTCGGGCTTCTTTTGACCAGTATCGGGCCACTAATTAACAATACAATATCCAAGATCCATTGGACTTTGAAAAAGCAATGTTGCGTTATGTTTACCGATGGGACATTTTCCATAGGCTTAGAAATATAAATATATTGAGGCCAAGATTAGATATGGCATGAAGAGAAGCTAGAAAGATGCATTTCAATAGTAAATACAACATCTAACCTGGGATTATTCCCTGAAAGCCCTTGTATTGTGCGACCACCCATTTCAAAAGCGGGAATAGGGATTTGGCTTGTGAAAATATTGTTTTCCGGGACACTTATCTCCTGCCTAGTTATGATGGAAGAGAGATGAGTAAACTAGCAGCTAGATGATCCACAATCACGAACTTTAGTTGTTCTTTGGGCTTATTCTCCGGTACCACTCTTTGAATAATTTTGGGTTCTTTGGACTGGCGTTTTAAGATGGCGCTTCGCATACAAGATATTTATGATCTTAAGTTACATCATGTCTTGTACGAAGGTAGTGATCGTGCAGGCCAGTTAATATTCCAACAGTATAGAGTAGCAATATATATTCCAGTATGACTAAAATATTCCTTCTATTAAATAAATGTCGAAACCTTCTTCGGTTTTCAACTCTTCATCTACAATTCAAAGAAGCCAGTGATCAGGAAGATCGTTTCCAACTGGTTCGAGATGACTTCTAGAAGTTTAAATTTGTTTGTCTTCATCTTATGTTCAACTCGGTCACTGGATCATCCCAGGACTTCGACTTGGTTATGACACCGGATCATAAACTCTTGGACAGTATCAAGTCTGTCGTGGGCTTACGGGCAGCTCAGATTACTGGAGCAAAGTTATCGACACGATCTCGTTTTTAAGCCTTCCACTGGCCATGATGTAAGGAACATTTACGACAATGTTTATACTTTGCATCAGATCCATCTTCGGAAAGGGCAGATCTTTCTCTGTATATGGCCACCAACCCATTTATGTACGAGCGATTTCTCCTCGGGGTCACGGTGGGGTTGAGATGACGACGCCCAAGTCGCAGGAGCAGTTCGTCCAGTTTTACTCCATACTTGTTACTGCTGAGACTAGAACGTCCCATCTTCAGTCAAATTTGGATGATGAAAACCCTCGTGGAAAATATATCGGAGCACAAATTTGCTGAAGCAAAAAGTCGTGGGCAACTGATCAATACGGACCTGGGTTGGATGTCCAGATTGCGGCGCCGTTGGAATAGGTAATTTTCAATTGGTATTTCAAAATTCTCCAACTTGCTAGAAGAAACCAGACGCTGACAACCTTTCATAGAGGAATATTATGGTATGGTGGAAGCTAAAATGAGCAGTGACGTGACGTGAATTTATTGTGCTAGATGGTAACGAAGTTTCTCCTTATCAGCCCCTCCCACTTGCACAAGTTATTGGAAATTATTATAACTTACCAACAGTTGCCAGATAACGAGATAGTTACGCCATCCCGATTTTTATTCTTTGGGCTGATCCCGAAACCTATCTCTAGGGTGTAGGTAGTTCGCAGACTAATTGCATAGTCTAGCGCGGACTTCTGACGGTGCTCCCGTATCTTTTACACGAAAAGACTTTGAGCTGGCCACTATTCCGCACACTACCTAGTACTTCTTCAGTGCACGTGGGTCCTTTTTATGATATCGACACATCAGGTAATTCCAATGATCATTTGGGCCCCAACTCGCTTACTGGAGTTATCACACCACCCTGGCGTCTGATAAAAGGCAAAGAATTTTCTGAGAAGCCGTTCCTCCACTTTGATTCACACAAATTTTGAATCATTAGAAGCATGCACAACTACACCAAATTTTCACCACCAAGCATCGCCAAAAGTTCATCGATACATGCATCTAATAGCCCTCTCTCACAACTAGACGAGATGCTACGATCAGAAATTCATCGGTTTACTACGCCCCCAACCAAGCCTCGCAAACGCCAATATTTTCGAACAACAAGTCTCCATACCACCACCAAAAATGGGCTTCACTGCGATGATTCTAGAGGCTATCTGCAATCATACAACTGGGGTGAAACCTGGAATAGCAGCAGAAATGCCAGCCCCGATATTGATGAACTGGCCGTATACATATTTTCGGGCCATCAAAAGAGGGAACTTGCGCACAAGACACCCAAAACGTACGAATGGCGCAAAAGACCCCTTGGAGACGAAGAATACTATCCAACGGCTCCCAAGAGACAAAAACCCAGGAAACAAGTATATATTTCTCAATCATTGGGAGGTTTCGACGAGGAGAGCTCTGGACACTATATCTCAGTCCGAGAAGGTTACAACTTTAGCCAGCGACACAGAGAGACAGAGTACATAGAGGCAGAGCACCTAGGAGATAGCACAGATTCATTCGGGACACACTCAATTTCTGCTAATGCGACATCCTCCAATTTGTTTCATTCTGGATACCATATCGTCCACCCGTGGATGGCTCCAGTGGAAGCAGCCTGCCCAGATTTTTTCCAACTGTGTGCTGTGTCGGCAAGCAAAGTTCACCAGAACCACTTGGCCAACAATTTGGCGTCGGCTCAAGACACCAAAAGCGACAAAGACCACGAACCGACAAGAAACGCAATCAATAATTGGATCTTGAGCCAGATTTCTCCTGGAAATAGAGATGCCGAGACCGACTCGACTCGACATGATGCCAAAGATCCAAACCCAACAATGACTGCCAGTAGTTCCGTCGTCTATGAATGTGGAACCGGGCACAAAGTTCAAACCGAGAATGCTAGAAGCGACGACGTAGGCGAAATATCTGTGGATTGGTCTAGCCCAGACTTTGCAAGTGAGGAGTCAGTACCTGCAGAAAATGGAGAGGGGGATGGAGCACAGAAAGATGATAACTGGGACCACAGTGGAGCTTTGGTAGGCTTCAGAAAACCCACGGGCTCAGACCAAGGTGAAGATGTTCCAGAAGAAGAAGAAGAAAAAGGTCCGAGGAAGCTTGAATCATTCATTTACTTTAAACAGCTCCCAAAAGAGCTGCGGATCATGATATGGCGATTGGCGGCCGGGTCTGAGGGCCGAAAAGTCAAGCTAGGCATCCAATTTGAAAAGAACCAAAAGCACCAAAGGAGATCACTAAGCCACCAAAGTCACTTTAAGAGGCGTGTACCAATGACTACCCTCTTAGCAGTGAACCAAGAGAGCCGAGAAGAAGTACTCAGATACATGGTCGTTTTGTTTCAGGACTCTGTGTGGCCAAACAAGAGAGGCCGACCGGCGCAAATCCCATGGCAACAAGACGCACACAGTCGGGCTGTCGCAAAAAGTCTCTGCTCTAATCCTCAGCCAATTTCTTTTGACCCATCGAGAGACTGGCTTTGGTTGCCTTCCCAATTTCTTCTGAAGAGTGGCTCGAGGCCTGCTTGCAAGCTACTTCATGCAATGAATCAGAGCTGCCCACAGACTCTGGAGAAAACCAAAATGCTCACAATTGATTGTCGATGGCTCCAAAAGAATTGTCCGACGATTGATTGTCTGACAGCTGATGATAGGCAGATTGACTGGTGCTTGGGAATGTTTCCAAACCTTGACTTCCTGTACATCATTGTCGGCACGATCCGTTATAATAGGTACAGGGTCGACATAAAGGACAAATTCACAAAATACCTTGACGCTATTAAACAATATGCCGAGCGAAATAACAAGCCGTTCAAAATCCCACAGGCCTTGGTATTCACAAAGGAAGAGACCAAGTGCGTTCATAATCGGATCTCGGATTACCACACTTGGGGGCAATACAACTCCGAATTCCACAAAGGTGTTAAGAAATGCACCACTCCCACATGGATTCTCGCCCGAAAGCACACGAACCAGATCTACCTCCCAAAAATAGGGTTTTATCGGAACCCAGGTTGCCAAAATCTTCCAGCACGTTTGCACGCTCGATCGACCGGCTGTTGTGGCAAGCACGCTTTGGAGCAAATGGAAAACTGGGACGAATTTGGATCGATCGTTGATGGCGAAGGAAAGCTAATTCATTTCGAGTACACCGATTCTCACGGGTATCCTAATTAGCACT
This sequence comes from Cadophora sp. M221, assembly GCA_017366145.1. Lineage (NCBI taxonomy): Eukaryota > Fungi > Ascomycota > Leotiomycetes > Helotiales > Ploettnerulaceae > Cadophora > Cadophora sp. M221. The sequence goes on along the minus strand of JAFJYG010000113.1, from coordinate 76,221 downwards.
ACCAATATTCTTGGATGGTTGAGCTCTCGATATTTCTGCACTTCAAGCCAGCCGGGGAATTCTCGCTATCGACAAACCACCCGCACCTGAAGGGGGTCTGAGCGTCGACAGGACACCTATATAAGGACTAGTCCACTCCCCCTCTCTTTGAGAGCTCAGCGCAGTTAGTTCCCTCCTGCATTCGCTTTTTCCCTTATGAAAAGCTCTTTTCTCCAATTCCCAGACTCGTTAATTCCCTGGCTAATTTCGTTTCATGTCACGGTATTCATAGTAATTCCATTTTCACGAATCTTTCGAGCACGTCAGCGATTATCTATGAGCACGTTTTCCTAGCTTACATTATGCCATATCTTAGGAAGTTTCCCGTGCTTGCAATGCGAATGCGAGAGTAAAGGGAATGCTACATATACTTGAATTCGATATGTACATACATGGAACAACGCTTGAACTGATTTTCTTCGTATATTTAATATTTTAGCGGAGTCAGGCAGCTTTGGCTGCGGTCTCTCTCGCCTTGTTTTACATGTTTTTTTCTGGCCTTAGCTCTGATTTCTTAATATATACACTTAGCTTGAGTCTCGTTGAACTCCGCCTCCTCAATGTTCTTATTTGCGGTAATAAAACTCTAATAAAAGCTCTGCTCGCCTTTTTCATGGTGTATATGTGTCAAATATCAACGGGTTCATCAATGCGGAATTAGGTCATAAACATAAATTCGGGTTTTCAAGACCTCTTGTTCTATCTACAGAGAGAACCTTAACCCTTAAATATGATTTACTGTGTTGTACTGAACCCAAAACACAGTAAATCATATTTAAGTGGTAAAATAAGAAGAAGAAAATTTTATTCGTTAGAGTGGAAGTAGATGATCATTCAGGGAGGTGATTTCATAAAAAGTTGTGTTTAGGAACAATCGATCTGAAATATAAGTAGACTAATGGTCAAATAAATCCAAAATTTATGAATTCCACCCTCATAACAGTGATTTTTATTTTGCCCAAGTATTAAAGCATTTTGCTGAGCTGTTGTGTACCTTCCTTACAAACATTATTCCGTTCCTTCCTCATCTTTGTTGTTTGCTTCGACTAGCATCGTTTTAAGCGAGACTGAGTCACCCTTCTCGGCATCAACCACGGTCTCCTCAACATAACTGCACAACATCACACTCAGCAGCACAGCTTTTTCGTATCTCGACCAACGCCAACGCCAACCCAAGGACATCCAAATCCCTCCAATCCGCTCTTCCACCCTCAACAACCACCAAGAAATACACCATGGGTCGCTGGGGCGAACGTTTCTTCGAAGGTGACAATGATCTCGACGAGGCCAGCATGATATCAGAAGATGCCGGCATCGAGCTCTACAACTACGAGATCGACGAAAGAGAGAGTAACGACTTCTCTTTCTCCGGAAAGGGTCTTGAAGCTACTAGAGAACACCTTAACATGGCGTCTTGAGCCGTCTCTTCAACGACTACTCCACCAAGGATCCCTTTGCCAGTGGCAGCTTGAGCCCCAAGGAACTGCGTCTGGTCCTCCTTGGTAAGCCACAGATATATGAGCTGCATGAAAAGAAGCTGACAGGTCATATTTGCAGCTGTCTTGGCTATGCGCGTCGGTGCCACAATCCAGCCAATCCACATGGACCTCCTCCGAGATGCCTACACCAAGATCGACGTCTCTCCCAAGTACTCTTGGGTTCTCTCTGACTCCGGATTCCGAGCCCCAATGAAGGAACAATTCGAGATTGCCCTGGCCCGCTACAAGAACGATGGTACCCCCCACAACTTCGACGCCGTCCGCTGCGAGAACAAGGAGTGTGCCAAGGAGAGAACTGATCTTGCTGAGGGACAGGCTCTGAAGAAGTGTGGAAGATGTCAGGTTAGTAAACCGCCTCTTGCGGCATTTTCTATACACCGGCGTGTTATGGATTCATTGAATTGCGGACTGATACGTCGAATAGGAAGTTGTCTATTGTTGCAAGGAATGCCAGGCTCAGGGCTGGGCCAGGCACAAGAAAGTTTGCATGACTCCCGAGAAGCGAGCAGAGAAGGAGAAGAAGCGCAATGGAGGAGGTTTCATGTCTTTGAACGTTTGAGCAACATTGGAAGGTGGACGAGCGGACAGAGACACATGGCTGCAATGAAAGGGAATACACAATTGCTATCATGGACCCGATCTTTGGCGATTTAGAACTGTTCACGAACATTGAGCAATTGATTTGCGAGAATTCTACGTTGCTTTTCGATCTTTCCCTGGAAGGAGTCCTTTTGATGTGCCCAGATAATGCAGAAACGATACACAAACCCAGAATTGGAACTAATTGCCCTCCGTAATTATTTCATAAACATTCCTCGATAGATGTTTCAAAGATCTTTCCTGTGCCCTTAGTAAGCTTCAAAATAATCTTGCCCCGAGTCTTTCCCTCTAATAACTCGTTCTCACCTAGGTATCCCTTCACGGAATTGGCGGATAATAGTTAAAGTGGATTCCATACTGATAATCAGAGCTCGATATCTAGCAGCTTCTTCCCAATGACTTACCACTATTTAGGTAAATAGCAGTGAGAATACATAAAACCCAAATACAGTACTCACGCACGTGGCGGTTGCCTGTTCTCAAAGAGGCATCAAAGCCACAACATGCCCTCTTTGACCCAGTCAGCTTCTCACATTTCGGGAACAACCTATAAACAAGCTAGAGACAGTCTAAGGCCATCTAGATCTGTTAGAACAAAACTCTTCAAGACAGTTTTTATTCTTTGACATTTACGCGCATCTACTCAAAAAAGAAACATCACCCCGCAATAACCGAGTCACGAATCCAAAATCAGCGCAACACCAACTAAAGCCTCTAACTGACGTAATCCTTCTATCGAAAGACTTGAGATTCAATACCATGACCATTTTTTCCTTTCTCCTCAACACCGCTTGTCGCCTCGGTAGCTCAGTGAGACGTACAATATCTTTGATGCCTAAATACTCAAGAAGCTCAAAAGGCGACTTGGAAGATATCAAAGAGATTGCGAATACCCTGGATCTCTTCAAATTTGAGCTGCCAGATCCCGATCAAGACTTATCGGTCCAAAAGCGAAACTCTGAGACCGAGACATTCACGCTCTTCAATAAACTGCCACCAGAGTTGCGGTTGATGATTTGGGAATTTTTATTTCCCAACGGGCAATTGATTGATTTGGGTGTCCTTGCACAGGGAATATCTGCTCAGCGTGGCTGGCCCCCCCGCAGGCTGAGATCATTTCCAGATACGTTATATGTTAACAGCGAGAGCCGCTGGGAAACGCTGAAGTATCACAGTTCCTTCTTTCCTTGCTTGTCTCGGTGGGAAGACCCGAAAGATAGGGGCAGCTATCCGGGATGGCCATTTTTCATAAGCCCTAGACGAGATTTCCTGTACTTGGAGGATAGAAGCTTCTTAGAACATGAAGTAGAACAGGTCTATGAATGCAGCCCTGACACCTTTAACAAAATTGATACTCTTATCATTGAGGTCTATAAGTGGGGTGTGAATCTACGATACCCCCCGTTTCTATTGTTATTTAAAGGCCATCGAAAATTATACATCATCCAAGGACGTCAGTTCTACTTCGCTGCGTCGCCACAAGAATGGGAGTCCAATAGACTTGAATTACTGCAAAAAATGGAGGAGCGGAAATTGGAGGACCCAAGTCGCTCTGTACTAGAGATCAAGATTTTCCCTGCTCGGAAAAGAATGAGTCGGTCAACCTGGTGGGATGATTGAAATCAAGAGGCATTGATTGTATGGGAGAGCTTTGCTATTGCTTCGTCTCGGACAGTGTATTGACTGCTATTGATTAGTGCATGGTGTTTAAACCTTGTCGTAAGATAGCCAGAAATACAATATCAACTTCTATTCATTACCTACTTCCACTTGAGACATGGCGATCTTCAAATTATAGTGCATTAAATCTGTGTGAATAATAATATTCACGTAATCAATGGATCTGCGTGAATACGGAGGACGGGTGAAAACAGGGGTTGCAGGACACAGTGAGTAATTGAGAGCACTCGACGCTAGCCACTTTGGGGCTAGCCCACGATGAGAGCCTCTTGTATAGAGCTCTCATCGACACCTTAGAGTAGCTCTTTAGACTTGAACAAATACATACCTGCAACCAAAGCTTTGCACCGTGTATATCGAGTCTCACCACGATTGACTAAGTTACTTATTGCGAGAGCTCTAGGTAACATAGTGCAATCAACAAAATCCCTCTTGGGTGAATTTCAAAGATTCAATGAAGGCACGGTCGTTGTTGTTCCAACTACGTGACTTTTCAAATGCCAATGTCGCTCACGAGAGCTGATCATGACCCCCTGGCTCTCTTTGCCGTCAAGTGAATAACACCAATTCACTTCTAGATCCATTCCAATGGTCGAAGACCACTTACTCGCTGGCTGTTCTGTTCGGTTCACGGTTGCTTCACGTGACGAAGTGCTTTTTCAAATGGTGGAGTCCTGCATAATTTCCTAAGCGAGGTCTTTCAAAACACTGTGACCTCGAGGCGCCATGTCGTAAATAGCCAGAGAATGCGATATACTGGACTTCAGCTTCAATTTTTTCTCTCTTGAACAACACAACAATTCCGATTTCAACCACAAACGCGATTTTGTTTAAACCTAAGCTTGCGATCCTGACCTTCGTCTTCACCAATCTCGAGTTCCAGAATACTGCGAAAACACCTCGACCTCGGCGACGCCTACCTAACCCCAATCCACAGAACACTTCACTTGGGCAAGCTCCAAAGCTCTGCTGCGTCGTATTATTACCCGCATATACAAGCACCTATACAGGGAATTTTCAAATGGCTCCCAGACCAGCTGGAAATGTGGGCAGACCCAGCACGTTGAAGCACAGGTAGGCATAGATTAGTTTGCTAATCCAATCGAGGAAGCTAACAGGAAGATATAAATACCTTACACGGTCCCAGGGTTCCATTAACGAGATCGAAGATATGAGAAAAGCGCTGGAGATGTTCACCTTCGAGCTCGTGGACCCGAATGAAGAACTAGCTGTACAACACCGCCCCCTCGATAATCTATCTCTTTTCAAAAAGCTCCCGCTGGAGTTAAGATTGATGATTTGGAGAGCCACTTTTCTTCCAGGCCGAATGTTACCCATCAACCTTGAGACCTATTCATTGTTATGGGCAACAATATCAAGGGGTAGCTTCAGACTCCCCATCGCACTGCATATCGACCACGAAAGCCGCAGAGAAGCCAAAAGGTACTACTATATCTTGCTTCCTGATGAAGTACCACATCGAGAATATGGCAACCCGCCCAGAAACCGTTTTGCTGTCTCCCAGCGACGGACAATTTGCATCAGTACAGCTCGAGACTACGTCTTCCAGGATGGAGGCCTAGATGGCTGTGCTGATGTGTTTTCAGACAGATTCTCTGGAGTTTTGGATACGATCGACCATCTGATACTTAGACTTCGGGGCGTAGAGCTTTTGGACGGAACTGAAGAGGCGTTGGCTTGCTATCGGAAACTCAAGAGATTGATCATTGTACAGTACAGCCTGATCTTACTAGTAGCTGGCTAGCAACGTTTCATTTGGCATTTGAGAAGAAAAATTGGCTTTATGGAGCTTGGCCCAAGGATGCTGAAGGTACCAAGGCCACCCTATTGAAGCTGATGGGGGACAGGAAAAAGGACGAGCCGGAACGCACCATACCCGAGATAGAGATGATACCACACCAGCGCCTGGGAAAAGAGATTTGGTTGAATTCATAGAGGGGGCGAGAGAGGGCGTGTTGAAACCTTACACAGCAGAACGTGGGGGGGGGTTATCCAATTGCCGTTGAACTCTTAGGCAAGGTGCAAAACTAATTTACACATGTCAAGTGCATTCTTTGTTCCCCTGGAGCTTAATGAATACCGCCTTACTTGGTATCTCGGACCTTGCCCTCCAGTCACGGCTTACATATGTAGAGAAAGGCTTGCGGAAACAATGAGATACTTTATCTTCCTACGATGGAAGGTCTCGCGTTTTCGGAAGCTTGCCCATGCTAATGGATTCATTGCGATAAAACTTATCAAAAGCACAGTGTCTCGGGTTGATTTCTGGAGTATTTTTCGCTGTATTTTTATCACGGTGCAGGTTATTGTTTATAAACAAAGAAGATTTTTTGACTAAGCAAACCAAACTCAGGTTCGGATAGAACAGTCATGGTAAGGGTGAGCCCTTCAACAAAAGCCAACATTCTCATATTTCGAAATTCAGTTTTCACTCTCTTACCAATGCCACAAAGGCGTCCTTACATTCGGAACAAGATGTCGGACCCTCTCTCTACTACCGTCTTAGCGCTCCTTGGCTAGCTTCCTGACCAAGCTCAAGAGCTGTTTTACCAGGAGCATGATACTTTCCACTTCGAAGCACTACCTACTGAAGTGCGACTCAAAATATGGCGATCTACATTCCGGCCCATCACCCACTTCTGGGCTGGAATCCACGGTGTCCTAACCTAGCTCACTCGTGGAACACCACCAGTTGCATCTCGCTCATGTCAAGAAAGCCGGGCTGAAGTACTCCTACGCTATCGTATCCTCGAAGAAACACACCGCGGGCAACCTATCCCCAAGCCGCGCTTCATATTCTTCAACCCTGCCTTGGACAAACTTCGAGGATGCCGCTTCCACTTCCGAATTCTAGGTCAACTCTCAAGATTTCGGGGTGAGCAATACCTTGGCCATAATTTAACTCTGTGTGAGTTGTCGAAATCCAGGGTGATAAGTGGCGAGAGACCATGAACCAGCACTTCAGCGTGAGACTATCGAGATGGCTTTTGAAGTTCGAGGAATCAAAGAAAGTCAGGATTCTATAATAAGTTTTGGATTGCAAGGGAACCTACGAGATTAGATCGATGTATGATAAGCGGGAAACTGTGAGGGAACTCGATTTGTTTTCGAAGGGAACCGCTTGCCTGTGGCCCATTCCAGATGTTAGTATCATTTTAGGGCAGCAAGATTGCGGGTGGTGTTGTTATTAAACTTCGCTGATGAGTATCATGAGGACACGTATAATTTGATTCCTGATTGCGAATTCGAAAGTTTGAGGCCCCGGCCGTTGGCACGAGATGGCTCACAGCAGTTCGCAAATTGCAAAACCGCGTCACTTGTTGCCTAAGGTGGCTGCACTGATATTAGAATAAACAAAGATACAATTCGAATTTAGGCAGCAACTTTGGCCTTTCTATTCTTGCCGCCTTTGAAGTTGTTGTGGTCGAGGTTCGCGTAGTTAGTTATTGTCGTGCTTCCTATTAACAATCACCACATTCTAGAGCCTCCTATTGTTCCCTTTTCACTTTGTTCGACACCCAAAGTCAACAACTACTGTTGATTGAGACCATTGTAAAGGAAACCCCTATATCTAGGTTGTGAAATTTTTATTTACTTACCTTTTCTAGCCACAAGCTTACCGAATTATCACTTCGTGATCTGCCGTTGCTTCGTTCGCTCGGGAGTATCGATCTTCGATGATTACAGTCATTACAAAACACCAACCAATCTACACTCTCCTTCCAATCATGAGTCATATAAGTTGGGAGGAAATGGCTTGTAAGTTTCCATCGTGCAGCTCTCAATGTTTTTCTCTAACTTTCCTCCAGACGATCCTCAAGGCAATGACGACGCCGCCTTGACTCTCTCAACCCTCGACTCCTTCTATCATGACCTTCCTGATCGTCATCAAGATCTCTCTTTCCAACCACTCCATTCCTTTCCATTTCACAAACTCCCTCTTGAGTTGAGGCTGATGATATGGCGAGCTACCATACCCCTCCACCGCAAGATCTGGCTCCATCCCCAGAAAGCGAAACGCCATAACGACGAACAATCAACATTTCATCTCCCAATCACACCGTCCATCCAAGCCTGCATAGAGAGCCGTCAAGAGATCTACCGCTTCATAAAAGTCAACATAAGCTCCTCCGCACCCATCAGCATAAGCAAATTCGACACCATCCGCTTCAACTTCAAGCTCATGATACGCGGCGACGCTCAGCATGAAGAACTACGAAAACTCCTTCGACGACGACGCTGGCTTGTCGCTGAAGTCAGGGAAGTGGAGGTTGTGGTGGATGGGTTTAGTGAGATGGATAAGATGCTGCTGTGGATGAGTTGGCATGATATCTTCCTGCATTTTGGGAGGCTTGAGAGCTTGAGATTGCTGGTTCCTGCCGGTGCGGGTTGGATTGAGAAATGCAGGGTGCAGTTTAAGCAGGTGTGCGATGGATGTAGAACTGGGCTGAATGCAGACCGAAGTCCGGTCTTGAGTGTTGCAGAGACTTAAAGGCATGGGGTTTCAATCTCGGCAAGCATGCCTAGCGCTTCGATGATTTCTTCGCAGATTTTCTTGCGATATGAAAAACGCCTGGCAGATGAAAGAAATGAACTGGATCTTAATACCATGAAAATTTTTCCAACATCGTGGCATTTCCATGGTGAGATCGCGGGTTTGAAGGCGATGCAAGTGTTTCTGTGGCTCGCATAGGATTTCTCTGGTTTGTTTTGATTGAAGTGACATGGATCTGATAAGCGAGTCTTGGCAAAGCCACAAACTTTGAAGACGAAGCAGGATTACCTACCTTAGTATTGTCGAACACTCTTTTAAGGGGCAACTTCGACAATAGCCCAACTACAATGCAGCATCTTTCGAATAAAGACCCCCTCCCTAGCCCTTATCATGAGGATCCTACAAAATCTTAAATATTTCGCATATTAGGGCAGCCAGCCTTTGCTACAATTAATTGGGTAATTTTCATCTTTGAATGTGTGCTGTTACTTGGTCACCGCATTTTGTAAATCATAGGGGTCAAAGAACTCGGTAATGAATGTGTATTTCAAGATCAAGCGATGGCAAGAAAACATATCACATCGTCTTTTGATGTCGATCAAGCAGAAGATGGATGTCCCACCGAAGCTAGGTCTGATGTGCCTCCACCCATTCTTCATCAGAACCAAAGCCACTTGCGTACACTCACAACTTATCCCAACTCCCCTGCATGAAAAGGACCCAAGAGCCCAAAGAGTTTGACTTCAGGAACACAGACTTTCTTCCACCCATCCTCCATCAGGACCAAAGCCAGTTGCACGCCTTCATCTCCCAAATCCCCTCCCACAGATGATTTAACGTTGATAGAGTTTGACCTCTGGATCTGGTATTCTTTCTCCCGCAGCTTCGGTTCTGATGGTTTTGCAAAAGTTCTACATCTCCAAACGCCACTCATCCGTTTCTACAGGTAACGTCTCGTCCCTTTCCTTGGAGGACCAGACTTGATAAATTCTTCATGTCCCAAAGCAGTGCCCATGTTGTATGGTCCCGCCCATTGGCTGGGAAGTATTGACCATTATCTAAGGCTGACATGACCAGCTCTAAAAACTTGATGGACTTTGCGAATGGCTCTCAGGAACTGGGAAAGTAACATGGCACCCAGGAGTGGGTGGACTACCGGAAAAGCGTCGCACTTGAAAATGTCCTTCTGGGGATTCCACAATCCTCGACGCATGGGCCGGGAAAAATTCGCTCCTTCTACCTCAACACTCTCATAAACCCTCAGTGTTTCTTGGCGAGACTCGAGGTTGATATTAGCTGTAACAGGAGGGCAAGCTAGTCGGAGCCATGCCACGTCTTCATGTTCGCCAGTGTCTTCAACAATGACGAAACGTTGAGTACCAGGGAACATGAGACGAAATATCATACGGCGGAGCCTAAATCCAAGAGGATTAGTATAGTTCACAACATAGTACGGCTGGACAAGAGAGTGCAGGGAAATAAAGCACGTACTCTGTAGGCAGGTCCTTGAACAAAGTGAATTTCTTGAGGAGAGTCTGCACGGCAATTTCTTGATCAGGATCCGCAAGCTCGAGACGGAAAAGCGCCAGGGCCATCTCATCAGTGGTGATGTCGCTCATTGTGTAGAAATGATCTTGGTCTGCTGGAAAGCTGAGAAGGGGCTTTTGGGATTGGTGTGGTAGAAGGTATGCCCATGAGTGACGGGGGTGTGAGCTTGTATGTGCTTGAATCGATTGTTCAGCAGCGACGAGGTGCCTCCTGGGATCGATTTTTAGTGAGCTCCACGTCCAAAGTGAGGCCCTTGGAGTTGGGCCTCCTCTTGGTGTGTTGCGGATCGTGTATCAAGCCGTGGATGGGAGGTAATTGTTTGCCCTGAAAGGAACGAAGAAGGCGCATTTGGATACTATCATGCACTGCTTGCGTTGGAAGTAAACAGCAGAGAAAATCTCAAAGTTTGTGGTGTGTTTGTTAACCTAGGAGCTTGTCTTGAATAAGCGTAGTCTGCTAGTTAGCGCACTAGAAACAGCGCTATGCTTTCTACCCCCAAAGTCCACTTCGCCTTCGAATTGCCTAACAGCAAACACCAGCAATTGTGGTACCAACAGACATCCTGTTACCAAGGCATGTAACGCAAGGTGTTCCATTACTATAAACAAAACGCTGACTGTCATAGCCGTTTAGGGTGCGGTGCAGTCAAAATGGACGACGCAACTCGCCTCCCAGACACAGGCTTTGACCCCAGCTTCCAACAGCTCCACGAATTTCCTTTGTTCGCAAAGCTACCGCGAGAAGTTCAACTCATGATTTTAAGCAACTTTCATTCTCAAACTCAACTTCCTCCCTGTAGACATATTGACTCTGACTTGATTTAGTGGCAACGGGGTCTGTCTAAAGGACGTCGAATTTGGCTTAAAGGTAATGGCATTCATAAGAAGCTCCATCCTAAGGTCCCAATGGGTATGCGCATCAATCGCGAAAGCCGAATTGAGACCTCCAAATATTACAAGATGATCTACAGGATTCCGGATACCACCACTGCGAAGTCCACACCCATTCTGCTCTTTGCCTTTGATATGGATGCGGATACTCTGATTATTAATACTCTATCTTTCAACCAGATCTGTGATTGCAACTGGCTCTAACAATTGCTTCTCGGCAACATCGATAAGTTGAACAAAAGTTAAGAAGATCGAGCATAGACCAAGGAGTGTCTGGATCATACTTTTCCCAGATCTCATTACAGCTGAAGAAGTGAAAGAGGCTGCCTCCTACGTCCCAGATCTGGTCACTATACTCATCGGAAGCCCCGATAGAATCTGTTTATCATCCTCATCCAGAACACGGATGTTGGCTTCGGGGTCTCCGAAATACTTAGTTCACTGGCACGAGGAATTCGGAAAAGCTTACAGAGAATATGGCCGGGCTGTACCTAGGCTGCTTCTGAAGGCTCCGTAGCGTATGGAGGGATTTAACGACGTCCAAGATTACTTTAACCGACTCCGGAATCTTGCTGGAAATATCAATTTGGCTGGAAAAAAATACTCAAGAAGCTCGTGGGCTTTGTAACATAGATTAATATGCTCTGGAGAGAGGGCGGATTCTCCTTACAATCACAACACCTTAAACTTGATTTCAGCTGCGAGTCTACAAAGCTTCAATGAAGATTCTCACCACACTTCATGCATGCATAAACTCCAACCTTTGATTATGAACTCGGAAGGCTGTGAACCCGAGTACCCTGTGACATGCTAGCTGAATCAATAAACCTACTCCAGCACGGAAAGGATTCAAATGCGGCAAAAGTGAAACGTCGCAATCCACCCTTGACGACCACGGTCAAGTAGCTGGTAAGTTAGCATTCTATTAGATCTCTGATGTCTCATTAATACTCCGCATCTTCACGCCCTCGACCAGGTCGCAAGAACCTAACGTCATCAAATACCGTGCAAGCCATTACTCGATGACTTCTTGACGAGTTTGCGCAATCTAATATAAGGCCTTCAGCTCTCAGGTAGAGGATGAAGGGTCAACATTTGAGATGAACAACCCAAACACACACCATAAACGCACAACTCATCTGACTACTTCCAAATCAGTGCGCTTGCTTCCCTGGCACATTACACACCATCTCCCATCTTTCTCTCTCCTGACTCTGAGACTACCACTCATTATCGTGCTTCGTTTTCTCTAAGGGGTCGAAGAATACTGTTTTCGAACTTAGGAGGAATATTTAGGCATAACAGTTATCTAAAACCGACTCGAGAGAAAATTGGGAAGGCTATCGCTAGATTAAGAGTTACTGCAATACCTCATACTCAACCTCTCTCCCTCCTACCTGTACTTACTTATACCTTTATTTTTACTGTGATTTTTTCACATGAAGATTAATATTATGTTCTCGGGCCTTGGTTTTGTGATCTGCCTTGGTGCATCCCCCGCCTGAGGAACCGAAAAATAGGAAATCTGAGTGAGATATATCATTCCAGTCAAAACAAGACCGACGGTATATTGAATCTTATATTTTTTATTCCTTGCAATAGTCACAAAATACAGTTCTAAGACTTTGGTTATAGGTCGTCTTTCAAGTGGCGTTGGGGGTCATCACGTTGAATCGCTTATCGAAATGCTGGTAAACCGCATAAAGGTAAATAGCGGGAGCCCAATAATTTAGTTTCCCTAGCGCCCACTACCTCAATATTATAATGTAGAATGGTTCCACTCCGCAGAGGGTCTTTTTATAGGGGATTCGGAAATAAGAAGGTGCTAAAGTAAACCGCAAATTATTTGACAATTCTGAAATTGTCATTTCCTCCACTCCATGGTCAATACCCGTTTCAAATCCAACAGTATGGTCAGTAGAACCAAGGTTCACCTGATATGCTATGCCAATGTCTATAGGAGTCCCAAGCCGTCGCAATGGAAGAGGCGGACAGCCTTCTGGAAGGTCTCGATGTTGAGATGACAGATACTCAGGAATCTCTCACCCCCGAAACCGCCTCCCCGCCATTTTCAAGCTTCATCAAATTTCAAACTCTTCCACTTGAGCTCCAGGTCATGGTCTGGAAGTTCACATTCCCTGGGAGACGTCTCATCCAATTCGGTGTTCCTTACCGCATCCTAATGTCTCCCAACTGCCACGTAGATCCACCACTACCGATCGCCCACAGTGTCTGTAAGCAAAGCAGAGACATACTACTTCGATACTACCGAGTAATCTATGAACATTATCCACCAGAGACCCATGGATATCGAACTCACTCTGCGAGACCATCTCGGTCATTCCTTGGAGGGCCTTTCCACAGGCCAATATTCTTCGATCCAACAATGGATCAATTCTGCATCGATGCTAGCGAGATGAACCAACAATCTAACAGGACGGAAATTGCAAAGATCAAGACTAAATTCCCAGGCTCTCTCGACAATGTCACTGTGTTGGAGGTCTTTAACACGGAGTGGGTATCGATAACCTTCCTCTGGAATCCGATCTCTAGCTACGAACATGTTCGATTTGGAGCTCTGAAATTCTTTCCCAACTTGGAGGAACTGCATTTGGTTGCAGGGAAGCATACTGATCAGGCTCTGAGGGCCTCCTACGGAAAAGGGGTATTGGCCACTGGTCAAGCGCACGATGCTGTTATGAGATGGTATCGACAGGCGAGAGATAGGGATGCAGAGGGTTTTGAGAGGAAGATTCCGAGGGTTTACTTCCATGGTAAGAGGGAGGAGCAGGCGATGACAGATGAAGAAATTCGTAGCTTGGCGAGGATTCATACTCGAGAGGATGAAGACCAAGAGGTGTCTTGGTGAGCCCTAGGACTCTTTGATAAGGGATATAATTGGTCAGCGGGGCATACGGGTGGATATCATGTGTGGAATTTAGGGATTCAGCTGCATGTTAGAAGGTTTGAATATTTTCCTTGCGACAAAGTCTTTCCGTGTTTGGTGTTTAGTCTGTTTCAGGATAGGTTTAAGAATATTTGGCTACCAAAGCTCCTCCTAGCCGCAGCATCTATTTAGAAATTTCTGAAGCCAAGACTTTATCAAATCCAAGTTCAGTAGTTCCAAAAGCAAGGAAGTAGGACTGGAGTCTAGGGAAAGGATTTATACTGCCGAGTGACGTTTATTGATATATTTTTGATATCTAGCTTTCGTTTATGGTAGGATTTTTAATCGACTTGTTGTGTTAGTTTGACTTTGTCTCTTATCTTTGGGATCGTGCTTGATGGTTCCAGCGCAAAACTATAATCACCTACCTAAATACCGCAAAAGTCAACCAAAGACACGTTACCTGGTTCAAGTCCGAACCATCCATCCTCTAAACACCTACGTATAGATAGTCTCACCATCTCTATTCATGAAAGCCTATAATAGGTACTGGCTTCTATAGTAGAGGAATACTCTTTAACCCCATGGCCTTTTGCATAAAAAATTCCTTGTCTAGAAGATAATGAGCTAAGTCCCCACCCACTCCACCATTCCGGTCACCCCGCAATTTTACCACCACTTGCAAACAACACTTAATAACTCTACAGCGCTTTAATTTCTATGCAATATTTTGTAGCATTAGAATCTCTTGCTGAATTTGAATTAATAGGTACAATTTCCTGATCTCCAGCTGCAATTTAAGCTTTTTGAATAGTTTGAATATTTGCAAACTTGGAATTTGAATTAGTTTAAGCTTTTCGTTTTTTTCGTGGTTGTAATTAATTCAATTTAGCCTCTAATTACTATATTCTCATCTCTACTTGTCCTAATGCAAAGTCCTTTTAATTAAAAGCTTTAATAGTTTTATTAAAAATTGTTACGGCTGGCAAGAGGTTGATACGGCGAGTAGGCTCTAGCTTTGTATTTGGGCCTGATGCTACGCTCAGAATCGAGAAGAAAAGACAAGGAGAAAAGGAGAGCTCTCTGTAAGAGGGAGCTCGAGTATAAATACATGAAGGACCCGCCTAATGGGGCCTAGCGTAGTCGAACGCCATTCACATCAACATGTCGCATGCTCGCCTCCTAGTCTTCCCTATTAGGCTTAGCGCCGTCGTATAGCCAGCGATGCTACGAGCCCGTGTCGGTTAGAATACGAGGCGCATCGTAGGTCGTAACATTAAGCATCGAAAGGTATCACGGTCGCAATGTTCACTCGGTGCAAACACTAGGTGTGCGGGTTTAATCTCGGATAATCAAGAAGTAGGTGTATCACGTACAGTCGAAGATAATAACTAAGTATAAGTAAAGATACTATTTTAAGTTAAGTATAGGCTGCGGCATGGGTAACCCATGGGTAACCCAACCCAACCCGAAACATGGGTTGAGTTACCCAACCCAATTTTCCCTTGGGTTGGGTAACCCAATGAGTAAGTTGGGCACCCAATAAAAACTCAATTAAAACCTAATATATTAAAATTACAAATATTAGCTTATTATCTTATTAGAATTAGCTTATTAGTTATACTAGTTATATTGGTTATGTCATAGGCTGCAACATAGGTAACCCAACCCAACCCGAAACTTGGGTTGGGCACCCAATGGGTGGGTTGGGCACCTAATGAAACCTTAGTATATAGTATAAGATTTAATCTAATTAAATCTTAATACAAAGCTAATTTATATAATATATAAGTAATGTAAGTAATATAAGTGTAAGTAAATGCAAACAAAGCTTAATGTATTAATTTATTTAAAAATAAGAAAGACTTTAAATACTATTTATTAATTTTTTTACTAATCACAAAACAAAACTTTAGATTGCAATATTACACAAACTATTTATTTAAAAAGCAATTCGATAAAGGCACTAGTATACATTAAAGCTTTAAAAGCATATTACGCCTTAGCTTTTTAATTATTTTCTTCACTATTTTCTCCATTATCTCCATTTCCTTTATTACTAGTAGCCGCTTCCGCTGCAGCGTTTTGCTTTGCTTAATGAATTTAAGAAGGAGTTGGCTTTGTCTTCAACCTTCCTTGCTTAATAGTAGTTTGTCTCTCAAGCATTGTATCAAAAGCGCCACCAATGTTCGCTAGCTTTTTTGCTTTGGATTTAAATTGACCTTTAATTGAAGCATTTTTCATGTTCTAATAAGCTTTAGAAGTACCAAGCATGAAAGCGATTCTTTTGACAAGATAACTATTCTTGACTTAAATAGTAACTCGCTTGCTATAAATTGAGGTAAGGTTACATACTATTTCGAATTAATAAAATAATTAGTAAATAATTAGGATTACTTACTTTTAAGATAACGAATAAGAAAAGTCTTGGCAGATTTTTGCAAAGCTTTGATTACTAAAGATTAAAATCTAAGATTAAACTTATAACTTTGGGCAATTTTACGAATAAAGCGTTGAAATGACGCAGATGGAATAAGGAAACTAATAAAAGCCTAAAGCTTTCGAATCTCTTTGAGCGCAGCATTTAAAACTGTTAGTAAATCTCTACTAATTTTTTTACTAATTACTTACAACTAGGGCGGGCTCTTCTCTTAATTGAAGGAATAGGCAAGTTAGTGCTGCTTTTGATAGTAGTCTTAGTAGCAATTCCTTTCGAGCGAAATGTCTTCTTTGAGGTTTTAATAGCAGTCTTGGTAGTAATCTTCTTTTTCAGCTCTTTTTTGGCTTTAGTAGCTCTAAATGTGCCAGCACCACTACGAAGCAAAACAATTAAAGAGAATGATTAAAGAGGATTTCGAGGAGTTTGGGTTTTCAAAGGTTTATTGCTAACTTTCTTTTTAAATATTTATTTTGAACGTTCTAATGCTATTTTACATAATTAATAATTGCATAAATTAAGAAATAGAATACTTATAAGAACTTAAAGTTTTAGAATTTAAAATGTTTTCATTTCTTTGCGGTTTAAAACTAAGAAAAAAGATTAGTAAAAAAATTAGTAAAAATAAAATACATACCCTAAAGCACAACTTATTAAACCACTAGTAGAGTTAGTACCTTCTTCGAAGATATTATAACCACTTTAAAGAGAAGCCACTAATGATCTTAAAATAGTAAGATGTGCTAGACCTTTAGCATTATTAAAGATATTATTATTTATTTCATTGCTATTGTAGTCGTTCTTAAGGGCTATTCTAGTAATCGCAGCTTTATTGTTTTTCTTTATAAACATACATTAATATAATAATACATAAAGTATGTAAAAGAATACTACTCACCAACTTAATAACACTTTAATGGTTGCTTATTATTTGACTTCTTGGAACCACTAGAATTATTATAAGAAGTATTAAGATTAAAGATTTCTCGTACTGGAGATGATGATAATGGGAGTAAAGGAGGCCTGTTATCTCGATTAGTAAAGAAATTAGTAAATAGTAAGTTTAAGAGCTTATATGATTGATGTTTTGGTGACTTGGTTTAGAGTTGTAAGTATAAAAAAGTGGTGTGTTATGTAAAGGAATTGTAAAGTAAGGTGAGGTGGCCTTGCTAGTTGATTAGGCAACTACGCTAGGCTGATGATGTTATTAGGCTAGCACTTGATAACCTATCAAAAGGCGAGAAAAAATTTTCACTTAAACAATTACTTTTTATTAACAAAAAAATCAGCACTTTAAAACTTTTTAAGTATAGTTTCCTTGCCTTTACTAATATCTTTACTAATTTATTTTATAAAAATGAATAAGTTGTAGTTTAGTATAAGCAAATTGCTGGGGCAATAAACTTACATAATACTAGATATTGAAATAAAGAATAAAGAGATTAAAAAAGAAATATTAAATATAAGTAAACTAGTGAGTTTTTTATCTTATTTATTAATTTATTTACTAATCATATGCAGTCTGGCTTAGCGAAGCAAAAGAGAGGTCGGCAGCCAAGAGATCCTACTACGCTTTCTACGAACTTGAACACCATTAAGGCGAGAAAACAAGTAGCTAAGATTAAATCAAATTTAAATGCAAACCAAGTTCTTATTACAAAATGAAAGGCCATTAATTAAGCTGCGATTACTATTAAATATAAGAAGTTAAAAGCAACTCCAAAGTAAGGTATTGCTTCAGGTTCAAAGAGGGATTTGTTAAAGGAGAGATTAAGAAATAAGGTGATAATCAATTAGTATGTATAACAATCTTTACTAATTTTTTTACTAATTTAATACAAGTAACAATTGGGACAAGATGCAGCAAGTAAAATTGTTAGCATTGGATATAAGCAAGTTAGTAATAAATATCTTCCAAAGCTTGCTTCTAACGAAGATTTTAAGGACTGCGAATATACTAGCAAAGATAATCTCCAATTCGAAGCGATGTACTAAGAAGATAATTAACAAAAAACAAAAGCTATGCTTGCATTAAAGTTCTTAAAAATTCAAAAAGGCAAATTTGCAATAGTAGTTAATATGCTCTACCAACATAAAACTACTTTAGCTACTTAAACCCAAGTGATTTTTAAAGATTGTTTTTTTTTCTAGCGAAACTAATATTTTTAGTTAATTTAAATACAAGTTGTTTATTAATTTCGACTACATTAGCAAAGAACCTTTAACAACTTATGCTACAAAATCCAATATATTAATATGCAAAATTAGCAAAAGATGCAAAAGGTTTTTAGTTAAGTTGTAAAGAACAAAAGCTTGTAAGTTTTACTAATTTATTTACTAATGTTTTTTTAACTGTTTTATAGGAAAACCCTGGTTTTCGAGCCTTACGTTGTTTAATAGCTATTGCAATTTTATTTACTAATGGAACTTGTTTTTGAAAAAAGTGAAGAATTAAAGGAGCTGTGAGTTTTACTAATCTTTTTACTAATTCTTTTTTAATATAAACTAAATCTATAAACGAACTTAAGTGGCTATGTATTTTATTGTATTAATACTTTATTATAAATGAAGTAAAGCTATTTAGAATATTACTAAAGGTTAGTAATTTAAATGAGTTTGAGTTTCCAGGACCTGCAGCTTAGTGGTTAATGGTAAATAGTGATGAGGGTAATGATTATGCTAAGGCTTTTGAATTTTACTTGCCGGAAGGATCGGTTGCTGGTTATTAAGCTGCAAAGGATTTAATATTTAGTGATAATTTGCTTGCTATGGAGATTTAAGATAGTATTGTTATTAATAATTTAAAGTTACGGGTTTATATTATTTAAGGTCTTTTTTCTTTTTAAAGAAGAGGCTTTTTTTTTTAATGCTTACAAAAATGAGTTATTATGATTAAATAAATACATAAATAAATTCTAGTACTTAATTTTGATTTCTTTTTACTAATATTTTTATTAATTAAATAATTATTATATTTTAAAAGTATTAAATTATTTATAATATTTTAGTTAAATCTTTAGTTATTACTTTTTTAGTATAAGAGAAATTTATTTAATTTTAAGAACAAGGGGTCGCTAAGAGATTGTTACTATAGTAACAAAGATTAGGAAAATTAAAACTTTTAATAAATTTTTTTTGTTTTTTATTTTTCTATACTTAACTTTCTTTAATTTGTTATAATACTACCTTAAATACCTTTCAATGAAAGCTCCCGAAATAATGATAAAGGCAATTTATATCTCATTAAAGATAACAATGATTCTAATAATGCAACTTTTAAATTAAATTCAAAAATATTATTTAATCGCCACACTTTACTTTCCTCTTCACAACAAGATGATGAAGAAGACAACTTGTTCGCTAATACCAACCCAAAGTTGGAAGTAGAAGAAATTACTTTTATTTATTAAGGCACTTTCCCAAGAACTGCTAGTGGCCTTTTGGATGAGTATTGGATATAGGAAGATAGTGAAGCAAATATCTTCTTAAATTAGTGGAAGTAAATCAAATGGGTTGTAATTAGTACTAAGAAGAGTGATGATATTTAAAAACGTCTCAAGTGGGCTGCAAAGAAGAAAACTATAGCTTGGCAAAGTTTTAATTAAGCAGCTTATAAGTATACTAAACTATTAGCTTTAATTTGCAAAGTTTGTTGTGCTTGCCTTACTTACTCTTATATTAAATAAATTAAAATAAAAAGTATAACTACGCATCTTATTTTAAAAGGGTGCAAAAAGGCAAAGTTAAAGCGCAATTAAAGAAATATAAAGCAAAATCTAATGGAGTTTAAAGTTATTTGAAAAAAGATATGTTTTTTTAGATTAGTAAAGAAATTAGTAACTAATTTTCTTTAGTAAATATTAGCTTAAACTTTAAATGAAATAAAAGCCTTATTTAAATGGCAATGTCTTTGTATTATTATTTTATTATGAGTACTATTTAGGTCTGTTAAAAACATAAAATGGCAAAAGCTTTGTGAGATTTAAAATCCGCTTTTGAAATTATTATCTTTGATAATACTACGAAGGGAGCTTGATTTAGAGGTCACAGAAGTTGAAGACTCTTGACTTAATGATTTTTCAGAAGACGGAAAACTCTTAATATTTATTGATTATTAGTCAAATACAAAGCGCATATTGTTTTTGTGTTTACTTATAATAATAATTAAAGAAACACTACAAGGATAGGTTTTGAAGCAAGTTATGCTTGCATTTATATATCTTAAAGATTATTATATTAGTAAAAACTTAGCTTAAAAAGTTAATCAAGTCTTATATAATTTGAAGTTGCAAGATTAGGTGTATACTATTACTTTAAATAACGCATTTGAGAATAAAGCTATGATTCGGGAGCTTTATTCGCTTTTTAAGGAGGCCTTTGATGAAAAACACTTCTTAAATGGTTAGGTTGTGCAAGTCCCATGTGTTGCATATGTAATATAGCTTGCAATGAGAGTATGCCTTAGAACTTGCTTTTCTTCATTAAATAAAACACTTGCATAAAATTGGGACGCTATGGCAGACCTTACTAAGGTGGAAAGAATCCAAGCTAAGAAGAAGAAAGGGATTGCTAATTTTCTTGCGATTGTAAGTTAAAAATATTATTTACTAATTTTTTTACTAATTAAAGTGTAAGTCCGAAAATTCGTGCTTTTTGTTACATTAAATTAATAATATCGCATTGTATTTTAATTTACATGCAAATTGTTTATTATAGTTAGAGATAAAGATATTACTAAGCTATTAAAGCTAATCTTAAACATTAAAACTTAATAAGATTTAATATATTATATGCTAACTTAGTTCTTAAAACTATGAAAAGCAATTAATTAGTATTGTTTTAAGAATAAAAACGCAAAGATTTTTAAACTTTTAAAGTTGAATTAAATACAAATCTAATGGACTTGGGATATTCTTTGCCTATTTAGTATGCTAACTTTGAAAATAAGCGCAATAAAAACTCTAACAATTTAATATACTTTTTAATTATTTAATGAGTTGTATAAACGACTTAAAAAAGCACATTAATGTATTTGTGGATTTAAATTATTTTCTAAATTCTTTGCTTAAAAAGCTAAACTTTCGAAAGAGATTCTTACTGCAATACTAAAACTTAATAAGTACTTTAAGCGAATTTATTCTTTAACGCCAAATGTGTGACGCTTGCTCTAGAAAGACAGCAATCACGTGTGACTGCGGCCTCACATTACAACAAGAGTTCTGTGAAGATAACAAGACTACCTTAGAATCTATAACTACGGAGGAAAGAAGGTCAGGAGCGTCGGTCTCTATATACAAAGGGACGCCATGGGGTCGTCCAATCTCGGTAAGCTCGGCTAAGCCAGGATGCCGGAAATGAGGCTCTGGGCGCTTCCGATCGTCACAAAATGTCTACGCTTTTGCGGCAATTTTCGACCTAGAATTCAAGGGAGCTGCTTTTTACTTGGATTATACTTAGTTACTTTTCTTAAACGGTAAAGATTAGAGAGCATACTTTCACAAATAATTTAAGAAAGTATACTTAAAAGATTATTAATTAGTAAGTTTGATTTAGCACAATCTTGCTTTTGCAGCAAGACGAAAAAAAGATTCCTTAAAATAAATTCTTTTAAAAAGAGTAATTGAAAGATTATCGTTAGTTGAAGACAAGTTAAGAGAACAAGCGAGTGGGGCATATAAGTTTAATTAATATTTGCAAATGCGTAAGTAGTTTCATTGTATTTACTAATTTTTTTACTAATCCTTTTTCTTAGCTAATAGCCCCGTGAATATATTGAATTATTGGTTCTTAATAAAAACCACCTTACTTAAATTATCAAAGATGGCACGTGATATACTTTGCACCTTAATTGCAAGTGTTAAAGTTGAATGAGTATTTAATCTTGCTTGTGATATTTGCCATTATTAACGCGATTAGCTTAAACTAAAGACTATTGCTTAACTCATTTTTCTTTGTTTTTAACAATAAGAAGAATAATTAGTAGCTAAGATGGAAATGAAGCTTTTTGCTAATATACTTTCTATATTTAAAGATTTATTAGATGCAAAAGCATAAGTACATTTTGATTAATTACATAACAATTATTAGCAATGAATTAAATGTAGTTATCCTAAGTATAAAGATTATTAATATCTTCCTAATACAAATGAAATACAACCAACTAAAGGTTGCTTTTATTCACAGTGAACAGCGAATTGAACTTAGCGAGCTACTTCTCGTAGACACTTAACTAAACTTCAATCAAATGAATAAGATAAAAAAGATAATAAGTTTTCTTAGCATATTATTCTTTGATTTACTAATTTTTTTATTAATCTATTTCACTTTACAGGCTAAGAGGAAAATCCTATAAACAAACACAAGTTATTTAAAGGTAAATCGGAAACCAAATTAAGTATTAATCCCTTTTCAAATTACTAATAAATTTACTAATATTTTAAATAATCTCTGCGTGAAAATGAAAAGTATAAGCCAATGCGAAGATTACCAAGATTCTATTTTCGTAGTATGAAGATACTAGACTTCTTATGGGCAATGTTTTAATACATTTGCAATTTTAGGGCATTTGCTTGGTATATGGGATAATTCGATTTAAAATAATAATTACGAATTTGAGGAGGTAGCAAAAGTATACGAGCTTCTTTCCAACACAAGTTATAAGGCAATGAAGTTCAAACAACAAGCTATTAAGCTAAAACAAGAAGCCGCTAAAGATGTACAAGAAGTTGGGTTTTGTGTTGAAGCTTAGAACGTGATTGAATAGTGGCTTCTTGCATATATTATTATGCTTAAGCCTTATCACTTGGTCTTTGGCCCGCCTCTAGAAGGCTATGATTCTGACAATAAAGAGTGGCAAGATCGTATTATACAATAGTGGCTTTGATAATAAAGAGATACGTTTAATGCTACAACTTGGCCTTGAGCGTCTCTTTCCGACCTCATTCGATTGTTACCCCCGAGGTCTTTAAGAGAGCAAACACCAGATCCACCTTTTAATCCTACTTCGGAATTAAGTATATTAAATAATACGCATAAACAACTATCTTTATTTGTTAACAATCCCGAAACTCCTTAACTAGAACTTTCACCTTATTGCTACGCTTATCAAACCCCCTCAAAATCACTAGTTCGTAGTAATACTATTATTAAAGATACTTTAAAGAAGCTGAAGATACGAAAGCGCCTATTTGCAAAGGATATACAAACACGTTCACGTCGTTAAAAAGAGACTTTACTTGGAAAGTCACCCCCAAAGAAGAATACAATAAACACCCATAAAAGAAAAAGGTTAGAAGTAGAATATCCAAAGAAGCCTACAAAAGAGGGGAATTCAAAGGAGCATAGAACGGTCATTTAAGCTACTAATTGTAATATTAAAGTAACCCCAAGGACTTTTTATATATAAGATAGTATATTAGTTAAATTAAAATATATTTCTTTTCTTCTCCATTATTATGAGCTAATTAGTAAAAAAATTAGTAAATTAAGTCTTATTTACTACTTTAAAAAAATTAGTAAAAAGATTAATAAATCAATTCTTTTCTTAACCAAACTTCATTAGTTAAGCAAGTAATTAAGCAAGTTTAATATATATAATATATTTATTTAAGCTTAGTAATAAATATCCCTAATATTGAACCCACTTTATGTTGGGTACCCAATGGGTACTTATGAGTTGGGTTGTTCTCGAGGTTAACCCACCTAATCACGTGAACCCAACCCAAACCCAACCCATGGGGTGGGTGAGTTGAGTACCCAATGGGTTGCCAAGAATTTTGGAGCAGCCTAGTTAAGTACAAAGCTCCTATTTAATAGCAAATGTGCTAATCTTATATAGAACTCTTTGTGCTTACTAGATCTCCTAAATCTCAAGATCTTAAAGATCCATAGATCTTAGGATCTTTAAGATTCCAAGGTCCATTACGTAGCCTAAGTCGCGTAATCTTGTGATTTAACTTGCAGTACTAGAACTACATGCTAGAAAAACTCTACTACTTACAAGTAGGTTTCGAGAGCTTTACAGCTCCTAAGAGCCGTACTCCCAGAACCCCTAAGGTTCCTGAGACTACGCTGGCTCCTAGAATACTTCCTCCTGAGGCCCAGTGGTCGCCCAGGAGCGTCCGTAACACATAGCTCGCAGTAATGGCGTTTGACTTCTTAGTTATACTTGCAATGAGCTCCGAGTGTGAGCAGGTCTTTTTCTCTTGCGCTAAGTTGATTACTTTAGAGAGCTCTAACTTGAGTGGAGATTTGCTATGGTACTAGTGTTGCCTTGCAAATTGGTAAAGAAGAAGTGCCATTGAAATTATGGGCTGGAAAAATGCTATGTTATTAGGTTTAATATTTAATTATATTTACAATTTACGTTTTTATTTTTGGCCCAACTTACTAGTCAATTAATAAGTTGATTAGTATAATTTAGTTATTTTTGTAAAGCCTGTAAGTTAATTAGTTGCTGTTGGATAGTTAACTGATGATTGACTTACTGACTTACTGGATGCTTTGAAAGTACCTCGACGAAGCTTTGCATTACTACTTCATTCCCCATCGAAACGAGGACGAACCAGCTCATTCGGTATACGCGGAGCTCAAAGAGCGATATAAGAAGGATCCTGCGTTAAAGGACTTGTCACGAGGAAAATTAATTTGCATAGATAGACTGTCACGGCCAACACGACCAACCCCGCTGATTTCGGATCTTCGACTCCCTCAGCCACTCTCACAACATTTCCCTCCCTGTTGCAGACGCGAAACACACCATCACAACTCTTTCTTGGCAACTTCTCAGCGCGTTGCAGAAGAAGGAAATCCGAATAGACTTCGACTCTTTGAGCGCAACGGCAGCAGAATCTCCTCTTTATTCTTGTACAAAAGCAAAAGCAAAATGATTGAGGTTTCACTAGCAGCTGGAACAACAAGCATGGCCAGTACCTTGACCCAAGTCAAGTACGCTCTGCAAATCTTTTCTCGCGGTCCAATGGCTGTTAGATAGGTCCTGCTATATGATAGATGTTGTTTCTCTGATTGGCGCCCTCCAAAAATGAAATCTCAATAAAACTGGCATATCGTGTCCAGGAGCAATCATCCATCAAGTCCTACTGTATAAACTATGCAGCCTAATAATCTCTTGACAACCACTCCCCTCCAAGACATCCATAAGAGCGAAACTAGAGCAGGGAAATTTCTGATTGTGGCTCTCTCCATGTTCTCCAGAACACGAACCGTTGATTTTCTTCCTTAAAAACATAAAAGAGTGATTATTATATTTTTCAACCACCTCCAAGGATCTCCGAATCTCTTATCAGATAAAACGTCTAAATCCAAGAAAATAAAGTCAAGCACGAACCCCAATCCAATAAATAGACAATAATAGAAAGCGATGATGAAGAAGCAGAGCAAGAGGCAGAAAAGATTATTCATATGATACATACAAAGATTACAACGACGTACAAACCCACCCCTTATCCCGTGTCCATGTTGTCCATCTATCAACTAACGTGTGAACCCCATTCAGTTCATGCCGATAAGTAAGCACGCACGCTCGCTCGACCTCGTCCAGGCAGTTCAATAACTACCAGACCAGACCAGAGCGAATGGCATTTCTATGATACACTTCCCTTCCACCACTGTACCGCCAAATGAAAGGACACACGAACACCTCTACGCACCCTTATCACCCATAACATCAACGTACCCCCTCCCCTTCTTCTTCGCAGCCTTCTTCGCCGCCGCTCCACCATCCTTCCTACTCCTGGGTACAGGCGGGCCAAGTAAATCATCAATACTAGAGGCATTACTCATCCCCGTACCCGGTCTACTAGGTGGGCCCGAACTGCGCAGTGAGCCGTTCGACTGGCTCCTATTCATCAGCGGCGGTGCGTTCAAGTTGACACTTCCGTCATCGCTTTGTGGAGAGGAGGAGATAAGGTGACTGCCGTGTGTTGAGTCACTGACGGCGCGCTGGGCGAGCATCTGAGGTGCCATGCCAGGCCCCATGTTCATGGGTGAGGGAATTGGTCGGGGTGTACTCGTCGGTGGTCCACCAGTGCCAGTACTACCACTAGGTGGACCCATATTTATCGGCGCGCTCGCTGTCCTAGGTGGACCTGTAGCTCTCGGAGGTGGCGGTGTCGCGCTCTTAGCCTGTGTGTCTTCCGCACCGGCTTTCTTATTGACCCAGCGCTTGAGATCTGGATCGTAGTAGAAGGATGACGCTTCGCCTAGTTTGGCGCGAATGGGTTTATTGGGGTTGGCGCCCATGTCTTGGGATTCTTTCTTTGCCCCGCCGAACCACCCGCCTAGACCCCAGCCTTTCTTAACAGGAGCTTCCTTGGCTTTTTGTGCTGCAAAGACGGTGTTAGTATATGTAGTGGGGAAGGGTTGAGATGAAGTAGAATGAGGGTGCTTACCATCTGCCTCAGCTGCTTTACGGAATGCCTCATCTGCTTCTCTGTCTTTCTCTGCCTTGGTCTTTTCTTGGGTTGAGGGAGCGGTTTTGAGACTTGTGATATCGTCGTCGTCGTCGTCCATAAATGACTTCTTCTTTGGGCGAGTCTCAATAGGCGAGTCTGGTTCATCATTTGGCTCATATGGTACGTATCCGCTGGACGGGGGTTCATAGCCACCAGATTGGGGTTCGTACCCACTGGTCTGGGGCTCGTACGAAGGTGCCTCATAGCTACTTGTAGCAGGAGGTTCGTACCCGGATGATGCAGGCGGATCGTAGCTGTTCAAAGATGGAGAATCTAAGCCTGATGAGGGGTGCTGATAGGAAGGCTCAGAAGGGACGTATGATGGCCGCTCTCCATCGAAAGAGCTGACAGCTTGCGGTGAAGCGTAGAAATTTGTCGGCGGCTGCTCAGTGACCGGAGTTTGTGGTGTGTATCCGGAAGCGGGCTCGTATGGCGATGAGTTTCCGAAGGGTGTGTAACCTGATTGAGGGGTGAAGCCTGACCCTGTTTGGGGCGTATAACTGTTGGCCTGCGCCGGTTGACTGTTTGGCCGGTAGTCCGACATTTGTCTTTGTGGCTCATACCGTTTAAACTCACTCGATGATCTCTCTTCAAGCGAAGTCCTTGGCTGTGATCCGTAGGATGCACCAGATTGCATGTCCTGGTTGCCGTACGGAGCTGCTCCAGGAGCGTATCTTGAACTTGCTTTGGTGATTGGAACTGGTGCACTACCGTTCATACTATGACCTCCAGGGTATGAACCATAAATGTCGGCATTGGATGGCGATCGACTGATAGTGGGAGTACCGCCAGCAATTCTGGAGAATGGTCCGATATCAGGTGCACCACCTGCGGCTGAAGCAGCAGCAGCCGCGTCGGCCTCGTCTCCTGCGACGAATTTGTTGAATGTTGCCCAAACGGACCCTTTTGCCTTGTCAATGCTAGGCTTGGAGATCCATGACGAATTTTCGTCTTTGGGCGACTGTTTCAACCGTTTGCTCAGATCCTCAAGCTCAGACACCAATAGGCCGTGATGATATGGAGACCTCCTCGTCTGGGATGTGATGGAATTCGCGATCGCTTCGCAGTACTGCAGGGCTTTATCTCTGAAGCCATATTCTGCCAAGACCTTTGCGTGCTGTAACTTGTAAACTGCCAAGTGGGGAGTGGAGGTCGCAATAGTCGAAGTGCTGGACAAAGACATTCCGTATTCAAACACTTCGCTGAGCAATATTGGCTCTAACTCTCTGTCGAATTCATATGGCTGTCTCAATTGATCTGACCCTACAAGCACAATGCTTGCTTGGGGGTCATCAACTCCGCCAAAGATCGACAAACTTCTCGCAAATAGGAAGCAGATGTGTGCGGCCTCAGCTCTGCCATAACCGGACAGTAATTTCCCCAGAGCGTTGAGGGCTTTGCTATCATCCGTGCTGCGATTACTCAGGACAAGCCCAAGTGTTTCGCGCCATCTATCAAGACCATCGAGTGCATCTTTAGAAGGACCAGTACCGTTTGAAGCGCTGACCATCTGGAAACCAGCTCTGGCAGATGGAGGCACAAGCTCATCGATACTCTCTTCAAAATTACCTGCGAAGATCTCGTATAGAGCCGCGAGTGGTTCAACATTATCGCCGATGATCTTGACTTCTTTTTGAATGAACTCTTGGGCCACTTGCTTGTACAAATCCTTTGAGACAGTGTTGGAGATGAGCATAGCATGAGCCCAGAGTCTTTTATCGACTGCATCCCAGACAGCCTTCTCCCGCTCGCCACGTAACAAATGCTTTCTCAGTTGGTCCACGGCTGCTGGGTCTACAGGATCGGATCTCGTCGTTGAATTTGACGAGTGCGAGATTCCAGACAAGTCGGCACCAGTAGCGTAGAGCAGAGCAGACGTTGCCTCATCGTCAATGCCAGGTGAAAGAACAGCTCGAACGGCTTTATCCACCACTGGAGTTCCTTCTAAAGTCCCATCGTGCTCAATGAATACTCTGAGGATTTTCCACAGCAGTATCCGTTCTTCGATCCGCTTGTCTTCATGAGACAGATTTGAGACACTTCGCAGATATGATGCATTCTGCTCGAGTATATCAATGCCAGAGGAGAGCCACGCTGCAAGGTCCTTCTTCTTAGACTTGCCTTTTAATGGGCCAGGGAAACTTGCGAGCCGCTCCTGAAGTGGGTCAAGATCCTTGATACTTCTGATCTTGACAGTTCCAGGACTGCGGATGATCATTGCTTGAGCATTCATCCCGTATCGAGGCACATCTTGTGGGAATGAGGTCATGATAGTACCACCAACGCCCCATGCAAAGACAGGAGCACCTTTCCACCTCTGCAATGGATCGTTCTCTCTACCATCACTTGGTGCAACGTAGCTTAGCCCCTGAGAGAAACCTCTCGTACGTCCTTGCGAAGATGAGACGGACATAGCTTGATAGCCATTGTTGCCTCTTGGAGATGTAGGTATTTCTACAGAGGCCGGGCGCTGATACGGAACCGAACTGCTCATTTCAAGTCGTGGACCAGCGAACGCACTTCCAGGAGATTGAGTTTGTGATCTTTGAGGGGGTGCGAATGGTGGGGGTGGGCCGTGAGAAGATTGTTGAGGCATATAATTTGATGTGGCTCGTTTTTGTGGACTGACAAGCCTAGACGCAAGACCCTGAGGTGGCGGAGGTGTCTGAGATGCCTGTCGGGATAGGGAAGCTTGTGGTGTCTGGTTATACTGGTTCTGTAGCTCACCATAGTTCCGAGTTGATGTTGGTGACAATTGACCTTCCTCTTCAACTTCTCTGGTTGGGGGAAGATGGTGATTTCTCAGACTAGATTCATAACCAGAAGAGCTGGTTCGACGATCGAAACTTCCTCCTTCAGAGAAAGAGCCATGTGACCGTGGCTCTTGGTTTCTCTCAAAATGAGCCAATGGACTCGAAGTTCGAGGTTGGTGAGGGAGAACTGGCGCTGACTGTGGCGGTTGTGTACTTCCACCAGCTGCAGTATATGGAGCTGGGACCTGTTTCATACTCGGAGGTGCTGGCGAGTACCTAGATTGAGCGACGGGAGGAGCAGTTTGACTGTGTTGCAGAGGCGGCGGCGCAGGCGAATACCTCGAGGCCACTGGTGGGACAGGCATATTTCCGGTGGGGAGAGATGCATATGGACTTACACGCTCAGGAGCTACCAAGCCTTGAACTTGTGTAGGCTGGTGCTGTTCGATTGGCTGGTGTGGCATCGGCTGTTGCTGGATAGGAGGTGGACCATAAGGACTTCTCGGGGGGCCTGGAGGAGGCAATGAGCCTGGCTGACCATAATGACTTTGCATAGGTGATGCAAGACCACTGGAGTGTCTCGCAGCTGGTTTTGGCCTGGACATTGGTAAGTCCTCAAAGAATCCACTTTGTGACTTCCGTACAGTCTTGGGTATTTGCGGCTGGGCTCCAGGTTGTATTTGGTTTGCTTGAGAATGACTGTTTGCAGATGGAGGTATCCCTGCTGAAGCTGCCCGAGGTGGCTGAATTTGCATGCTACTGCTTCTTGGTGGTGCGATGTCTGGTGGAGCTTGAGCTCGATTCATGGTTTGCATGCTCACTCTTTTCCGTGGCTTAACAACGTCCATTGGGAGATCGTACGGAGATGCATAGCCACCTTTGGCCTTGTCTGCAAAACTTTGAGCCTTTGGAATTTCCGGTCTGGGAGGCGGTGGTTGAAAGTTTGAGGTTGGTGAGGACATATATGGAGATTGTGCGCTGGGGGTAAAGGTAGGCTTTGAAAGATCAGTCAAAAGAGGCGCGGTAGGTGCGTATGGGTTCGCTGGAGCCACCGGAGGTGCTGTAGCTGCACCAGCTGGCAGATACTTGTTACTACTGCTCGTGGGCCGTTTCGCTCCTCCTGTGAGACTGTCAAACCCAACCACATGGCCGTTTTGTCCAATGACCGGCGTGGGAATAGGGGGGTTCTTCTGTTGACCAAACATAATGTCCGTATTTTGATCATTATCTTCGAGAAATCCTTCATCGTCACTACCAAATATGGTGGCCGGATCGAAAGCAGCACTTTCTGTTGGTTCATCATCGTCATCAGGGAGAAGCTCATCGTCGTCGTCAGCCAAAAACTCATCACCAGCCAAAGCTGCCTTCCACTTCGCCGCCAGATCACCTTCATCTGAATCCAAGGTTTCTTCGTGTATGGGAGCTTCCGGATCCCCAAAGACCGCAGAGAGAACCGTACTAGACGATGCAGCTATTCCACCACCAGTAGATCGCTCTAGAGAACCTTGGGAGCTTTCCATAGCATCTTCCTCTGGAATGATATCATGGAGCTGCTCATGTGGTTGGTAATGCAACGAGTCCATAACTTGCACGGTAGACTTTCTTCCTAAGTGCTCAGGCGCAAAATCCTGGCTATCCTCCCCATTACCGACCTGAGCGAAAAAGTCCTCCTCGTTTGCATCGTCTGTCGCAAAGGGGTCATCTGGGTGTGAGGATTGCGCTTGGGGCTCTACATCATCGTGAGATTGAACGAGGGGAAGTCCTTCCTCGAAACGAGCTTCCAATTCCTCGTCCTGCTCGGGCCGAACATCTCCCCCGTATGTCTGCCCATAATCCGGTAATCGCAACTCTTCCTCATCTGCACCGTGCCCCTGTAGAAAGCCATGGGGATTCTCTGGCTGGGTCGAACTTTGGGCAAAGAAGTCTGCCTCTGGGTCGTTTCTTTCGTCCCCAAATAGGTCTTCCGGTGCTTCCTGCTCAACCTCATTGAGGATGTCCTCAGCCTGGGTATGGGCAAGTGGCTGATCATGGTTGAATCCAGTCGAATGCGCGGGAGGAACTTGAGGAAACGAGTTCGTCCGATCTGATTTGGCCATAAATTTGAAGGGATCGCTATCTGTTCGTTGGATGTTCCACTGCGGATCCACATCATCGTCCTCCCCCCAATTTACATCCTCCGAGACAGTTCGAGCAAAAGACATCGTACTGAGATGTTTATTTTCATGGTGTGGTCCTTCCGAGGGGAAATCGGCCTTGTCAAAATCCTCCGTATCCTCTTGCGCTGTGCCATTGTACCATGGGCTTTCGTCCAATTCTACTCCACCTGGACTTGCCAGAGATGTTGTGAGCGCATCACGGAGATCCCCCAACTGTGGGTGAGCATTATTATCTTCCGGTATTTGTTCCTCTGCAGCTTGTTCCTCTTCTACAGCTTCCGGCTCGGTTGGATGCGTCGCAAGGGGTGCTGGTTCTGGTTTGTACTCAAAAGGGGGCTCGGGCGTTGGTAACGGGCTCGACTTGAGTTTCGGGGATTCTGTCGCAATTGCGTCTGGTACCGAGTTTGGCATCAAGGCAGGATGCCAGGATGCATGTGAGGATTCGGCCTGCATGGCGATGGTATGTGTTTGTGGGAAAAGAACTGAATACTGAAGTCATACTGTCAGCAGTTGTCCATGGTGCTTGCTTGCTTGCTTGCTGTCCTTGCACGAGCATCGTCATCAGTCCAACAAAGGGGTGCTCCACGTACTTATACAAGGATATCCGCTAAAGAACAAGTTAAGTCAAATTATGTATGGAGAGGAGAGAGAAGTAGGGCCATCTGCTACAGTAAAGAGGCAGTCATGGTCTGGCGGGTCTGACTGGGCAGATTCAAGTGAAGTCTGAGGTGTTCGGGACAAGTGCAGCAGCTGTACGTTCTCGCAAGGCCACGGACGGGACGGTTGAGGCCAGCTTTCTGACTGGGAGTGGCTATGGTGGCCGGGGATGGATATGCGGACACATGAATGTGATGGGTTCTAATTCAATATCAACAACTTGGGTGGAAACTGAGATTGGGTGGATGCGGTTGAGAGAGATGGGATAGAGTGTGATAAACTTAATAACGGGGCCTATGTCAAAATCTAACAAGAATTATAATGACTGAGAAATACAATTGCGATCAATTCGTTCACCACTATCCATCTCGCCTCGGCTTTGAAAGGGGCAACAATAAATATACGGCGGGCCTGGATCTACCTTTCAGCCAAAAGTCGGCCTCCGCGTGTCAGTGGCTGAGACCAAGACCAGACAGACAAGGCTACAGTGAAAGACCACCAAGACAACCTGTACATATTGATCTCGACCTCTCCCTCAACCACTCTTCACTACCTCTCCCCCATACACATCCACCGCATCAATGAGGCATGTCGTCGAGCGCATACCATCAATCAAATGCCCCCGAATCGCCAGCGGATGACTCGGATTCTGACCTCGACCTTGATATCCAGGAACTTGACCCCATCACCACATCCGGTCCCTCGGGGCCCTCGTCGTCGCGCAGAGATCGCACACCAAAGGAGGAGCGGAGGACAGGCCACATACCATTACGGAATTTGCGTATGAGTGGGCTGCGAGGATTTGGCAAACGGACTAGAGGTTATGGAGATCTCGGGCGGGATAGAGACGAGGACGCCCATGGACTCTTGAATGATGGACCAGATCTGGACGGGGCAAATCGATTATCAGCGGGCAGTTTCAATGGCGCTGAAGATGATGCGCCATTACTCCCAGGAGGGGGGCATCGAAGGAGGTCCAGTATCGAGGCCTTCAACAAGCTAGGATCGCATATACGATTACCCAGTTTCCTCTCGACATCAGGATCCCAACCGGCACCCGAACATGAAGAGGAGCAGGAAGCAGAACACGATCCAGCATCCTCACGAACCGTCTCTATTGGCATACCTCAATCCGCGCGCTTCCCTCCGAATGCCGTCTCTAATGCGAAATATACCCCTATCAGTTTCTTGCCGCGAACTTTGTATAACGAATTCTCTTTCTTCTTCAACATGTACTTTCTACTCGTCGCGCTCTCGCAAGCGATTCCCCCTTTGCGGATAGGATACCTCTCGACCTATATTGTGCCGTTGGTCTTTGTTTTAGCGATTACGTTGGGAAAGGAGGCATGGGATGATATTGGACGGAGGAGGAGAGATACGGAGGCCAATTCGGAGGGATATACGGTGCTGTGTTTTGATGAGCTGGGAGTTGGGAATGCGGATAGGTACCACGCGAAAAAGAAAGCAAAGGGGAAGGGGAAGTCTAAGAAGACATCGCTGGTCGAGCCGGATAGGTTGTCAGATATCCAAGAAGAGGAAGAGAGCGCGGAAAGCGGAGGAAGGCGGCAATTACCATCTTCAGAGGTGCGAGAGGTCATCCGAAAGTCTCGAGATTTGAAAGTTGGTGATGTGTTGAAATTGGGGAAGGATCAACGAGTACCGGCCGATGTGGTGATTCTAAAGAGTTTCACGAATGAGTCTGCAGTCGCTGTAGCAGAAGAGGTCAATTTGCCTCCAGTGCCCGACTTATTGTTGGTGGAGCCAATATCAGATCCAGCGATCGAAGAAACTGCCGCAACGGTAGCCGATGCACGTGAATCAACAACGGAGCTAGGAAATACACCTTCTGCGGACGCTGGAGGTGTGGGAGAAACGTTCATTCGGACAGATCAGCTTGATGGTGAAACTGATTGGAAGCTTCGATTAGGCTCACCACTTACTCAAGCTCTCGATCCAGCTGAATTTGTCCGGCTCCGAGTCGTTGCGGGCAAGCCAGACAAAAAAGTCAACGAGTTTATTGGTACAGTAGAATTGCTTCCCAAGAGCCGCAATGGCTACGATCCATACCTCCCGAGACGATCCCCCCTGAACAACGAGGTCACTGCGGAGGAGCCATCTTCAAATTCGGCTCCTTTGACAATTGACAATACTGCTTGGTGTAACACGGTTCTCGCTTCGAACGCTACGACCCTGGCTGTCATTGTTTACACTGGACCTCAGACAAGATCTGCACTTTCGACTTCTGCTTCTCGTTCAAAAACTGGCTTGCTTGAATATGAGATCAATTCGCTGACCAAGATTCTCTGCGCCTTGACTCTCACTTTGTCCGTCGTTCTGGTGGCTCTTGAGGGCTTTGAACATGTGGAAGGCCGAGCACCGTGGTATGTCAAGATCATGAGATTCTTGGTTCTGTTTTCCACTATCGTCCCGATCAGTCTTCGAGTCAATTTGGATATGGGAAAGAGTGTGTATTCGTGGTTCATTCAACGAGATCCTGGTATTGCAGGAGCGGTTGTCAGAACAAGTACTATTCCCGAAGAATTGGGTCGAATCGAGTATCTTCTCAGCGACAAAACGGGGACTTTGACCCAGAACGAAATGGAAATGAAGAAGATCCACGTCGGAACTGTCTCCTATGCCAATGAGGCAATGGATGAAGTTACTGCGTACATCAAGCAAGGATTTTCGATTCCTGTTTCTACAAATCCGAATCAACCAGCTATGCTCATTACTCCATCATCCACCTTCATGGCGTCAACCACAGTTACAGCCACTCGAACCCGTCGTGAGATCGGAGCGCGTGTGCGTGATGTTGTTTTGGCTTTGGCAATTTGTCACAATGTCACTCCTACCGTTGAGGAAGAGAATGGTCACACATTCACCTCTTACCAAGCTTCTTCGCCTGATGAAATTGCGATTGTCAAATGGACCGAGCTTGTTGGTCTTCGATTAATACATCGTGATCGAAAGGGGATGCTCCTACAATCGGTAGATACTGAAAGACCCGTCGTTCGTGTTCGCATCCTTGAAGTCTTCCCGTTTACTTCGGATGGAAAGAGAATGGGTATCATCGTCCAATTCATGGATGGATCTGAGAAGCCTGTGGTCACAAGCCCCGACTCCGGGGAGATCTGGTTCTACCAGAAAGGTGCCGACACTGTGATGACTTCAATCGTTGCAGCAAACGACTGGCTTGATGAGGAAACTGGAAACATGGCTCGCGAAGGTCTTCGAACACTTGTCGTAGGCCGGAAACGTCTCTCCGTTCAACAATACAAGGAATTTGCATCGAACTTCAAAGAAGCATCTGTTGCGATCAATGGTCGCGATGCAGGTATGGCTCGTGTCGTATCTCACTACCTCGAGCGCGATCTCGAGCTTCTCGGTGTCACCGGTGTAGAGGACAAGCTACAGAAGGATGTCAAGCCGTCACTAGAGCTTCTTCGCAACGCAGGTATCAAAATCTGGATGTTGACAGGTGACAAAGTGGAAACAGCCCGTTGTGTAGCGGTCTCAGCCAAACTCGTCGCGAGAGGTCAATACATCCACACCATCGCCAAGCTCAAACGCAAGGACAACGCCCAAGATCACCTCGACTTCCTCCGCGGCAAGAAAGATTCCGCTCTCCTCATTGACGGCGAATCTCTCTCTCTCCTCCTCACCCATTTCCGCCACGACTTCATCAGCCTAGCTGTCCTACTGCCCGCCGTGATTGCCTGCCGGTGCTCCCCTACTCAAAAAGCAGATATCGCGCACCTCATCCGCGACTTCACCAAGAAACGCATTTGCTGTATCGGTGACGGTGGCAACGATGTCTCCATGATCCAAGCCGCCGATGTAGGTGTCGGTATCGTCGGTAAAGAAGGTCGACAAGCATCTCTCGCAGCCGATTTCTCCATCACTCAATTCTGTCACCTTACCAAACTCCTCGTATGGCACGGTAGGAACTCGTACAAACGCTCCGCCAAGCTTGCACAGTTCGTCATCCACCGCGGTCTCATCATCTCAGTCGCCCAGACTATGTACAGCATCGCCATCAAGTTCGAGCCAGAAGGACTTTATAAAGACTGGCTTCTCGTAGGCTACGCAACCGTGTATACCATGGCTCCCGTCTTCTCCCTCGTCCTCGACAAAGACGTCGACGAGAATCTCGCGAACCTGTACCCAGAACTCTACAAAGAACTCACCACCGGCTCCTCCCTCTCCTACCGCACCTTCTTCGTCTGGGTAGCAGTCTCCATCTACCAAGGCGGCATGATCCAGGGCCTCTCTCAGATCCTCACCGAAGTCGACGGGCCCCGCATGGTTTCCGTGTCGTTCACAGTCCTCATCTTGAATGAACTCACGATGGTAGCCTTTGAAGTCACGACGTGGCATCCGATCATGATCGTCAGTCTTGTGGGCACGCTGTTGCTTTACCTAGGCAGTATACCTTTCCTTGGAGGGTATTTCGATTTGAAGTTTATCGTTACGCTGTATGTTCCCTTTCTCTCCTCTTATTTCCCAACCTTCCCTTTCTTTGCCAAATATTCTACGAAAATAGATCCGTATTAACACCACATCAGCGGATTCATCTGGCGCGTCGCAGCCATCTCAGCAATATCCCTCATCCCACCATATGCAGGGAAGTTGATCAGACGAGCTATCAAACCGCCCAGTTACCGGAAAGTGCAGGGGATTTGATTTCCCTACCGGAAATGGAGGAAATGTCGTCTTGGGATAGGAATGGTGGTGTTGGATCATGGCATAGCGAGGTGTTAATTGTTTTTTTCTGCTTTTTACCGTTCTTGTTCCTGTTTGTGATCACATAATTAAGAGGCAGGTTATAGAAATTCTATCAATCTTCCTTATTATCTCATATGCTTCCGTTCTATTCCTCGTATTAGGCTTTTTCTCTTCACTCACTGCCGACAGTAAACAAATATTAACCCCTATTCCCCAAACGATTCACTCCCGCTCCCACTCTCACCCCCATCATCGAGTCAGCCACCAACCACCACCTACCTTCCAGCCACTTACGTACTTGTACCAAAGGTATAAATACCCCCCTCCCCTCCCACGTTTGTAACCACCGCACCGCAAACCCGACCTAGAAGCTGGTCCTCCATCGACCATGGCTCGTTCCCTTGTCACCGCTGCGATTGTCGAGATGTACTATACTGTAAACAGCACACTTGATCGCCCCTCGAGATTTGAGAATAGAGAGATTCTTCTACGCTCAAGTTAGGAGATCGGGGAAGGGGAGCGGAAGTTACTCGTTTAACGACCGTCGAATGATAGGTTGATAGTAGCTTTAGCGATGACAGCAAGTCCGCGGATTTGTTGTTTTTTTCGTCTGGTCTGTTCTTGTCTGCTCGCTAGGAGGGGGTGCGTGCGTACTGTACCGTACCGTACAGGACCTAAGTAATTACTAATCTTCTACCCTCAAGCTATCTACAACAAAAGCTCCTTTCTTTCCTTCCGAGCAAACTCAGGACAGATAACCAGGATACAACGCACTTTCTCCAGCCGGGTGTTTTGACCGTCATCTTCTTC
This sequence comes from Cadophora sp. M221, assembly GCA_017366145.1. Classification (NCBI taxonomy): domain Eukaryota; kingdom Fungi; phylum Ascomycota; class Leotiomycetes; order Helotiales; family Ploettnerulaceae; genus Cadophora; species Cadophora sp. M221. Next base: position 38,552 of record JAFJYG010000113.1, on the reverse strand, counting down.
CTTGGGGGGTTTGGATTGGGGAAAGAGAAGGGGTGGTGTGCGTTTAATGTATGTGCTGATTCCTTTCTGCCCTGCTCTTGCTACAGTAGATTGGTTCAAGTTCTGCTTCTAGTTCCTGTAGAGAGGAGAATTAAAGCGATGAATTGCGTGTCGTTTTTGGTTGATTGTCTTTTTTCTTCTTCAAATTTTCGCCTCCAGATCAGAATATCACAGCACTGTCCTTCTTCACCCAAGGTTCTGATTCCTGAGGAGCTATATAAACGCAGCACAAATCCATTCTCTCAACACTACACAACAGGCTTCCGAGCTGATCTCAACAGTGGACTTGTACCTCCTTCTTCTGCCTTGCTCGTCACCGCTTGAAGGATAGCTGAAATCGCTGGATGAAAGTTCTGCGGCATGGAGGCAAGATTGCCTTTTAATCAGAGTATGTGCCGATGTAGATGAACTGGTGGGCTGGGCTACTGCCGTTGTGATAATTCGTGGTTCGGTGATGAGTCTTCAGGATATGGCAGTGGACGAGAGGATGACGGTGAATTGTGAAGTGACGATGCCCATAACCTACCAATCTGTCGCCCAAAAACCTAAAGATACGAACCGAGCTATCTTACAGTCGTGTCTTCCTCACCATCGCAAGAAATCCAAGAGATCACTACCTCTCCAGCTTGTGCTCCACTGAAGGAGCAGGCAGCAATAATACTCGCCTTTCATCATCCACATGCTTGCACTTGCCAGGTGTGCGGGCTGGGAAGAACTTACAGCATATTGTAAGCCAGACAGAGGACCGGCAATGGTGTTGCATGACCGGAATCTCAACACCTCTCAACTCTATGGCACGCGTGTGAGAAGTCTAAGCGATTATGGCAGCACCTCTACAATCACACATAAATACATATAATTTCAGTCATATATTATATATTTCATCAATAACCGTCTAAAGGAATCCCTAAACACAAATTATCTTAGATCATAATATTAATTAGATCTGAATTCATTAACTAGATTTTTTTTTTTTTGGAAACAATTATAATTTTACTCACTAGGTGTGTTTACACTTAATAACTCTCACTGGTATAACGTTAATACCTCTAATAGCTTCCCGGGACTCTGTTAGGACGTGTATGCTCTCTATCTTTTACCAGTCCAGAGGAATAATGTTCTACCTGAAACCTTTATTTAAGTTCTTCAAATTGATTGCTTATGATGTGCTACTCAACCAGGGCTCCCTTCAAGTCCCCAGGCTCACTCACTTGAAGAGCTCCGAGTTTGCCTCAACCCAAACCCGCAACCCAGTGGCAGGCTTCCCCGTATACTTCTTCACATTCTCAATGCCCTCCTTGTAATTTGCGAGCCACGAACCATCTTCCAACTCTGGGTCTGTATTCCCCAACTCCCTAATAAGATACTCCGCCATTGGCTTAGGAGCACCCTTCGCAAGGTACTGCGCCAACGCCTCCTCCGCATCAATGCCCGTAACCTTGATTTCCTTGCCCAGCACCTCACCAATAATCTCCAGTCCCTGCTTCTGCGACAGAATTTGAGGGCCATACAAAAAGATCTTGCGCTGCCCATCCCGCGGCAACCCCTCAGCCAAAATCGTGCCGATTACCCCACCGATATCCACGGGCGTGATGCAGTCAATCTTGAACCCGGGCGCATACATCGTCACCTCGCCGGTGCGTATCCCCTCCTTTTGCCGTAGTAAATTCGTAGCAAACGCCCCGGGACGCACAGCAACATACCCATCTGGCCCGTAAACCTCGTGCAACGTAACCTCGAGCCGTGCATGCGCGTACGGGATACTCTCACTCGGCTGCACGTCCGCCGGTGGGGTGTGCCCGATGGTATAGCTGCTCAACAGCACGACGAGTTCGATGCCGGCGGCCTTGAGCGCTTCGGCGGTGCCTTTCATGTAGTCTTTTGTGCCCTGGGCGACGTAAATGAAGGCGCGCGTGGCGCCCGAGGTCTTGACGGCGGCGGCGACGGTGTCGGGCTTGCTCAGGTCGGCCTGGACGCGGGAGTAATTGCCGGCTTTCTCGGCGTCGGGGGTCAGGCCGGGGATGGCTTTGGAAGGGTCGCGCATGGCGAGCCAGACTTTGGCGCCATTCTGGTGGGCGATTTGGGCGGCGACAGAGCCATTGTTGCCTGTTGGGCCGAAGACGATCACGGTGGCCATTATGGGGGTAGGTAGACGTTGACGGGAGCAAAGAGCAAAGAGTAAAGAAGATGGATATTGAGATGGATTTGTTTGTGTCGAACAAAGGAAGGCAAGGGAAGGTCGTTGTTTGTTGTATTTATTGTCTAGGTACTGTATGTAGGAAAGGGGCGCACCACCGAAGATGAATTGAATATTGTAAAGTGGGCTGATATTGATTGACTGTACGTTTGAACAACTGAGACGGAGCCATCCCGGATGCGGACCCAACGACAACAACAACATACCAACAAGTGCCAGCAAGTGCCAACCACAAGCGGCGACCCCTAGTAATACAGCAGCGCTTTTCAATTTCTGCTTACCTTAATTACTTGCCAACGGGGAGGAGGGTTATTTTTCCACCAATCCACGCAACTTTCCATTTGCTTTTTCAACCAATGCTTAGCCGTCCTCGCCGTACAAGTACAGTTATGTCTTACAGCATCCACAGTGGTATCACCTCCCCCCTGCGTGTGCGGGATTTAGGATCACTGGATCAGCCATGGCAATTGCTTGTTTTTACCTCTCAGAAGCTGGGCGGGAAATATTTCTACTTGTATTCTCCACCGCGTGGGCTCCCACCGTTTGCACACCCACACCAAAAGAAATCGTCCCAATACCACTCGTTTTCATTAAAACTATAAGATAGGCAGAGGCAGGCTAAGTTTTGAAAATTACGATTTAGGAGTGGCTAGGCTTAGGCTGGGCGAAGTCATTCGCTGAGTGGTTGTACCAGTATCGCTTGCGGTGAAGTTTGCTCCATTTCTTGTGTTTCAAGAAATTTGAAAACGGTAGTCAATTTTGTAGTGGCCTGCAAAACATATATAAGACAACCTTGCTGGGGATAGCAGGAGGTCTCTATAGTGGGGTGATTTTCGCCATATTGGTCGCAGGAGTTGGGGGATTCAGGAGGTGAATGGAAGGCATTGTGTTTTTATCTATGGGGGCTGTGGTGTTTACAAAAGGACCATTTCCTAGACTTCTTCTCTATTTATCTACGCTTTCTCAGTTCTTCTCAAATTTAGGATCTTACTTGTGGTGAGCGTGACAGCTTTGGCAGTGGGTAGGAATTCGACTGTATACCGAAATATGACAACAGTTCACGAGACCAGCACATCTATGAGAAATCGTCCGTATCAAAATTGTCCTCCTTGCGGGCCAAAATAAATAAAAGCATGAGAACCTCGATCAAAAAGTGGAAAGGTATTTCCTTGTTCTAGAGTCTGAGGATCGGAGATGCTCCTTCAGTTCATGTTGTGGATTATTCATCGCCGTTTGCTCTCTAGTTCAAGAAGTGAACGGGATTATATACTAACACCTTTTCCTGAATGAAGATGATACCATGGGAGGTTGGACTCCGGAGAAATCGATCAAGGAGGGAGAACGTAATGTCTAAGAGAGTGGGAGTGAATGGTCACCTGAACACTGACAACTCATCTCTTTCGAGTAGATGTGGTATTGATTCTTTACCGTGAGGTGTACTGTTATATAGTCGCTTTGGCTCGCAGAAGTCACTACTGAAAGCCTCCCAATAGCCGCAAAAACGCCGTCTGTTGCACATAGGGCCCGTCCATCCTCCCCATAAAATATACATTTCTTCGCTACGAAACATTTTTTCCCCCTCATATACAAGAGGTTTCTTTTTATATACGAACAGAAATGTAACTTCCTCTAAGTTGCCTAGGCGAGGTGGAGTGGGGGCAGACTTTGAGGTGGACTTCCGCCTTGCACTGTGGATACGAAAGTGCTCGTCGAGAGCGGACCGTTGGTACTGAGAAACAACCTCCTCTCATCTATCTCCTCTCTACGTAAGTTAAGCGCATCTAACACAGCTGTATTGGATAATAAGCAAGCGCCCCTCACAGCATAAGGTCTGGGAAGTACGAACTATTGGCATCTTCTGGCGTCGTCGACGGCGACCTCCTTTCCCAGCCAAAACACCTCCTCATCTTATCTAAGATGGAACGCTGTCTCACAGCAACTAGATGCGTTAAAATCACCGCGTTGGCAGGTTGTGATGGCCCAACTGGGTAGGTGCTTTCGCGCGTGATTCCTCCCGGACGAGAAAATTGCACTGTAGATGTCGTGCTCAAAAAGTCATGACTGAGAGTCACATCATAGGGAAGGCCATTGATAATGTACAGAGTGATGGGATGGAGCTCTTCTGAGTTGTCGAAGCGAATAGTTGTCCGTATATACCCCGACGATCGACATGTCTTCCCATCCCCGAGACGAAGACGGCAGCTCTGGGGTATGATTTCCCACGCTGCTGGATCTTGCCGGACGTATGCTTTGGATACCAGATTGACTGATGCTCCGGTGTCGGCCAATGCTTCGATGCGGAAACCGTTGACGTAGATAGTGTAAAATGTCAACCTCATCTGTTCCAGTATGAGGGGTATTGGAATCCAAGCAAAAAGCCCGAAGCTAGAGATACGTTTAAGCGAAAACTTTCTTTGGAATCGATGAGTGGTCGCAGGGAGACCGGCGACACTTCCGGCGATGCTGGCTGACACGATAGTGGCGAATGCTGCTGCTGCGGTCTCTCTCATTCCTGACCCCTTGTTACTGGTGATGCTCCCGGAGATTGAAAAATTCTTCACAGACGAAAAGTCGATGTCTTTAAAGGGACGCCAGAGCTGCCTCAACGCGCCTGTAACGACGGCAATCCCGAAAGAGACGAATAGTGCCATTCCTACCGAGATGGCCCATTGTATCGCGTCAATTCTCGTTAAATTGAATGGGGTGGCTCCGAAGAACATGAGAAGGGATTGGCCGGCACACGCAGTGAGAACCACCGTCGAGAACCACAAGTTCCGGGTCATGACATTGAACATCCCAAGTCTGAGATAACGAGGGTGATTGCTGATTTCACTGTTATTAGAAGCTGAAAGCCAAGCTCATGACAAGAGAAACCAACGAAACTTACCTGAAAAGACTCAATATCTGCATCCACACAAACATATTGAATGTTGTAGCATTGACATGCTCCAAACTGGGCAGTGTTTTCGGCCCTAAGACACTTGTTCCTGCATATCTGAAAAGCATAAGAGCAGTAACCTGATAGAACAATCTTTCTAAAATCTCCTTTTTCAATTCCATTGTTAGTAGTGCCGATTTCCCCGTGAGTGTATCCATATTCCAGCTCCTCGATTCGCCTGCTGCACCGAAATCAACGTTTGTTATCTCAGGTTCTATTCTCTCTTGGTGTATTCTAACAAACTGGTTCTTCTCAAGGTGCATTTTTTCATTATTGGACGGGCGATCCGTTACTAGGGCTACTCCAGCTAAACAATTGATGAGTAGATTAATCCAGAGCAGTTGTCCTGGCATGAGAACGCCAGCGTTGAAATTTGACGATGTGGACGTCGAGATTGCAAGTATGAAGCTTGTGGCTGTAGAAGATATCCAGAACTGAACTTGTTAACCATCGTCCGACGTCAGAGTAATAACGAACTGACCTTAACGATCTTATCAATACCCTCCCGTGAGGTTCGAGCTATCCTTATGCATTGGAGAACGGAAACAAAACTGTCATCCATCAAAGTAATGTCTGAAGCTTGGCGAGCAACCATTTCCCCACAGATTCCCAAAGAAAAGCCTACTGAGGCTACTTTGAGAGAAGGCGCATCATCTTGATGGTGGCCAGTAACAACCACGTCCTCTCCAAGATCCCTCAAAACCTCCACCAGGAATCTTTTATCTTCACCAGTGCAATTCGCAAGAACCTGCAAGTGAGCAGCGATTTGCTGTTGTTGCTCTGTTTCCAATAGTCTGAATGATCGTCCATTCATGATGATGCCACCTGGTGTTAGGATACCAGACTTTTCAGCGATTGCCTTGGCCGTCGAGATATCGTTCCTGGTTATCATCCGAACTGCCACACCCCCAGATTGGAAGGACTTAACTGCTTCTATCACACCATGTCGCAGTTGGTCCTGGATTCCAAATGTTCCAATATAGGTTAAATTCTGAAGATCTTTCAGGAAAGTTCGTCCGTCGGATTTTGCGTCAATTCCAGTCAGATCCGTATAAGCAAGCCCGATGGTTCGCAGTCCTTCCGTGGAACAATAACCACTTACTGTTTGAAGTAGCTCTGTGGTGTCATCGTTCATTGGACTTGTGGAGATGCCTTGCAGCATGTTGCCTGACAGCACATGATTTGATTTCCGAATGAGAGTCTCTGTACGGCCTTGAACGAACACCCGAACTCCGCTCTTGTTCAGGTTGATGGCGACCGCGCTGTACCCAATATTGGACTCGAAAGGCATGAAATTGATGACATCGACGCTTGCCCTTTCGTAGCTGCATCGGTCCATGGCCAATTGCTCCCGAGCAAATGTGAGGAGTGCGCGCTCTGTGCTGGAGCCAATAAAAGTCAACCGGCCATCCTCCTCGCCATCGAAAGCAGTCGAGTTAAGGACGATCGAATCCTTCAACAGACGCTTCACATTGATGTGAAGGCTTGTGCCCAGGCTCATTGTTGGGATAATCTCGCCGTCCTGATCTGCCGAAGCTCCAGATCTTCCATCGAACATGAGAGAATCTCCCAACACCCCCGCAACCACTCTCATCTTGTTTCGAGTCAGTACTCCCGTCATAGAAGTACAGACAGTCGTTGTGTTTGCAACCACATCGCATGATCCGCGTTTCAACACTAAGCTGTTATCCCGTAGCAGTTGGCGTGATGTATGCGAGATTGCGAAGGAAGCCGAGTAGACTAGAGTACTCGAGCAGCAGACAACGACGAGACACAGGCAAAAAATCGATATACGGAGGAACCCCCTGGTCTTTTGCATGGGTGATGGAACAATAACATCTTTCGATCCGAGCTGGACCAAATATCGAACGAAAGAAATCACGAAAACAAGAAGAACAGCCCTGAAGGATCAGCTTGATGTATCAGAGGATAGTATCAAGGCCGCGACCGTAATCGGCCGAGACTAAAGATGAGATTTATTTGGAAGAATGTAGCGGCAGACTCACCCAAGTCCCAGCTTTATGATGCTCGCATAGATCCTGGCGAGTTTGACCTGCACGGGAGAATCATCCGGGTGGACCCTAAATGACATCGTTGAGCGTCCCATGTTGCTGTGTATTCCAACTCCGGTAACAAGGAAAGATCCAACACCTCCGGTGACACAGGATCCAGAGATAATGAAGGGGTCATTCCTAGCTGATAGTTCACATGCCTCGATCTTTTCCATGGCCTCGTCAGCATGGATTTTTCTTACCGGGCCCGCTTCACCGGTGTACCCAGATTCGTCGAATGTTGCCTGGTGACCAGCCACCAGAATACCATCAGCAGGAATGACGTCCCCGGGTTCAAAGAGAACAATGTCACCGACAAGGACATCAAACTTTGAAACCAACATTGCCTTGCCGGACCGTATGACCGTGGCTTCGCAATCTTGCTGCGAGGAGGGTCAGTCTCGTGGACGGGGAAGGCTTTGATCTGCACTAACCGCCTTCACATGCAATTTTGTGAAATTCCGGTCACATTGCCATTCAACTAGCCCACCCAGAATCAAATAAATGATCCATAGTGATACGAGACCTGCGATTTGGTGCCATTCCAGGTCATATGACTCCTGGCCCGCCGAATGATCTGTCAAGCGAATCGATAAATGAACAATAGCCACGAGAAGCAGAAGAGGTGTAAAAATCCGGTTCTCAAAACGTCTGAATATGTGGCGAAATATGCTTCCACTATGCCTTGGTGGAAGTTGGCCATCACTGAAGATCCGTATCCTGTCAAAAAACGAGCCACTTGAGTGACCTCTATCAGCTCTATCAGAGGTCAAGTTTGTGATCCTATCGTCAGCACTTCTGGGCGAAGGATTCGACACAGCAATGGCTCCAGTAGCATCGGCGAAAGTGACGCAGCCGTCCAGCATACCTTCATCAACACTGAGACCGGAATTTCTATCCGTTCTGAGCCCTTTCTCCAAACCTGCCAGTCCTCCCAGAGCTACGAACGCAGCTAGGCTATTGGGACTGTAGAGCTTTCCCAGTTGTCCTGGACTGAACGCAAACTTATTATCCTCCACCTCGAAGTCGGCTTCCTGGCCTGGATCTGGCAGCAACGCCCCGCGGGAGTCAATCAGGTTGAACGGTGTGCCAGATTCGCGACCACCTTTGATTTCGTTCTCGGAGGCATACCCGCGAGTTGAGTTTGCCGGAGTGCTACTTCTCGACTCTCCCCTGGCTTGATCTCTGTTCGTTTCGTGGCTCGCTCGGGACGTCATTTCGAGGGACGAGGCTCGGGGCACACTCTAAGAGCTATATCACAGATGAATAATTAGAGTACATTTCTCAATTACAAATGACCTTCATTGGTATTACGAGGCACTTACAGAAGACAATCAGGGAATTGGAACGACTGGACCCGTTTGGAAAATGCGGTGATATTTTGCTTGACAAGATGGAAATCAGAGCTCTCCTCTGTCACATCATTCCCTCGATTGCCGGCAGCAGTCTAGCCAAACAGGATACCTGCTCCATACCGTATCTGTGGGGCAAAAGACGGATGTGTGCTTGACAAGGCTGGCAAATAGGAGTAAGCTCACAGCCACAGAGATCGTGTGCTGCAACCTTCAGCTTGATTGAGTGTGTTGGCAGAGCAGTATTCCTAAGACATGAGCGCGTGGTACCGAGCGAAAGGCCTTCTTATTGCTCGAAGCGGTGGCTGAGGAGAGCAAATCATCCGGCGAGTTTCCTAGCAGGGGCTGAGCCTGCTACGTCACGAAACCTAGATGCCATTTGGGCAGGCAGACGTGAGCCTCATATGAAATAAATCCCCAGATTTGCCAAAGAAATGAGTGTGAATAGCACTGGCCAAATCTGCGCATGAAGTTGAGGCTTCGCATCCCATATCCACATGGACCATTCACCTCACCAGAAGGGATACCCCTCAGTCGCAGCCCATTTCGCCAGCTCCTCGGAACTAGCGACCTTCAGGAAGTTCAGCAACTTGAATATGAGAAACCTTCTTTATATGCAAACCGAGCTGATCATGCTCGAGGCAGAACTCAAAGAACTTGACCAAAAGGATGCATCTGACAAGACCACAGCAGCTGTTCTCCAGTCTTGGGAGGCGGTTCTAAGAGGCACAAGCGAAAGGGGTACAAGAAGAAAAGAAATGGCATTAACTATGCGAAAAAAGCTTCAGGAATATAGTAATGACTTTCAAAATCATTGGAAACAATAGATGGAGGCTGACTATTACTTTAGACGAAGCACTGGCTGTCCAAAGTCAGGTTTTGAATCTCGAATCCCCGTCTAAACGAGTGCTAGGTGTACACAAGGAATGGCTGGATAGGCATGGCCACCCAGTACAGCGACCGATCATTGACCGCGGTGATGAATTTTTGGATGAGCCGTATGATCTTGTCGCCCTAGCAGGCGCAGAGCGGTCAAGAGATCCTCTTACGAGTTTCTTGATCAACCACTGTGGACAACTTTTCAAAGTAGGGTCGCTTTCGAGTCTTTTAGTGCGTGACAGAAGTTTCTAACATGCGTGCCACAGTTGCAGACAGTAGAGCAACAAGTACCAGTAAGCTCATCGAATATCTACTATTACTCAGAGCAGAGTGCGAGCCGTCTGAGTAACTTCATCTCGCTTATGCTGGCGACGCTCCTACTGGTTGGAGGTATCGTCAGCTTGTACTTTGTACAGGACGAAGGGCGACGTTTGGGCATGATAGGTGGATACACCGTCCTGTTTGCCACCGGTTTGTTCTTCTGCACGGCTGGGAAAAAAGGCGAGATTTTTGGTGCAACTGCAGCGTAAAGTGAATCTACTCCTCCACAATTCATACGCTGATACTCTCACAGGTACGCTGCAGTCCTGGTAGTGTATATCAGCGGGAGTTCCAGCTGAACCAGCCAACACGGTGATGCCTCATCTATGGGCATAGGCTCGCTGGAAAATGGTCGATGCTCTAAATTAAGAGCCAGAAAGCGGAACAAAGAAATATCTGATGTTGGTGGTCCACGAATCGCTTGAGTCTGTTTAAAGTCGCAGACCAGGGGGCATGGCAGAATATGCAGGCGGTGGCATAAGAGGCGATGGGAGGTGGACATGAAAGAGACTGCACCTCGGCGGCGAGTATGGCAGTGTGAGCCAGCGTGTCAAGGTATCAATATGCTCCACTGCTACTGTAAGAGTGGGGCTTTAGGGATCATAGACTACGAAGGAATTTTTGCGAGACTTTGTAACAAGTCGAGGCTCAAAGTTCTTGACTAGAAGGTGCAATTCTATTTCCTTTTTTTTTTTTCGTCGGCAGCCAAAAACTGTTGAGGAAAAACAAAAGCAGATGGATAGAAGTAGCAGGGGAGAGAAATGTGTCGATTGGAATCGATATGCACTTAATAGGCGGGTTAGAGAGGGCCTGAATCTGCCTCACTAAGCTAGGAAGTTTCTGGGGAAAACCTAACATTGTTATATGCCAATATCTGAAGAACTGGCCAGGTCACCAATTACCCCGTTTCGACTGGTAGCTTGCAGCCTTTCATTCACTCGCTAGAGGTTTCAACTCGGAGACTCTAATCCCGGGAAGTTTTCATAAACATAGAACCTTTCCTTCAGAGTTGTGTTGTCGTGTGTGGTTTCGCCGTGGTTAATAAAGACTACAAGATTCCAGTCGGAGCAGGTTTCGCAAACTTTGGTCAATTTTCATTATAGGAGAGCTGAGGAGTCTGGCTTGATGGATGATGGAATTCAATATGTAAATACTTGGGCTCTAAAACTAGCATTTCGTTCTTCTCGGGTTGGTTTAAGCAGCAGGCATCTTTGCTTTGGCAGACGTGTAGAGACTGGTAATAACACAGAACTACCCGCTACCGATGAGAGAGATGTTGCAGGTATGGTGTGTTTTAACGCCAATGCAACTCTTTGACACTCAATGCAGATTGAAAATCAACTTCAAATTAGGATGAGACTTTTCGAACTACCTGGACATGATCCGTTAGGTTGGTATTTCCAACTCGGTTGGGTAGAAGTGACTTGTGCTCGAGGAAAGTTTTTAGATGTCTTTTCAGAGGGGAGGTACTAGCGGAAGAATTTACTGGTCAAGGAGAAAGATGGAAAGAACCAGCTCGGACAATAGTGGTATGTATCAGCATGGAGGTTGACCTGATGCGAGAAGAAGTAGGGGGAGATAAAGTCAGATGATTCCAGCCAGTAGATTCGGTAAAAGTAAGATTACAAGTCACCAGAACAGAGAGCAGATTCGAACCCCAAGCCACACATCAATTCATTCCATCAAACACCTAGTAAACTCTCAAAACTCTTTCCCAACCCCGCCTGAACCGCATCTCCAAATCGATACAAACGCCCACTCTCCAAGAGGCAGATGGATCCCTGACCAGCAAGGAGGCACTACTGCAATGCGATCGAGAGAAAAAAGTTTAATGATTAGGCGCAAGGATACGAAATGCATAAGAATTATTAATTATCTTGCACTAATTGGGTCGTGTTAACCTTTCTCCGGTCCCTCGAAGGTGAACTTGCTTAAGCCCCTGCCCGCTTCAGCGAAGCGGCCAAACTCGGGAGGTTTAACCCTAACAAGATTCCTTAGGCGGGATACTGTGTATTGTTATGATACTAGCTGAGATCATTTCAATTTTATCTGGTTCCTAAGCTCTGATAGTTCAGTCAAGCCAATGAAATCGAAACACATTTAGTGATCCACAGATTTATCTGGAAGATCCTGATCTCAATGATGATGAAACAAAACTTGTCGTCTCCATTTTGTGTGTATCTCCAGAACTTTACGCGCTTTCTAGACTAACACTCAAATCAAGATAAACTCTTGGATTGAAATCTGACGCTTCAGAAGCTGGTCGTAATCAAGTCTCGGGTCTCCAATTTCCTTCTCTCTCTCCTCTCCAGTCTCTGTATTAAGATACCATGTCCAGCGACTATCTTCTGGATGCTTCTTACGGGACCAGGGACTTTGCAGAGAACCCAGTCTTGGATCTTCAATATCGAGTACACCGGTTTCCTCATTCAAATAAGCCCAGGATTCCATGTCATTATCAAGACGGCTCACTACCCTTACACCATCTGGCAGAGGGCCTAACAATCCCTCGCCATTGCTGAAGCCGTTGAGATAGGTTTCTCCCACAACCTGCCACTTGCATTGACCGACAGGCCTCAGAGCAGCTGGAAGATTGGACCCGAGAAGGATGGCGATCTGGTCACCAGACTGTATTGTTTTTGGGCCAAGACCAAAGTGACCATCCTCGGTGCTATAAAATGCTCTATCGCAGCAAAAGAACTGTATGTGGTCAAGGATCCGTTTCGCTCTCCCACTGTGCTCGGTATCAATGGTCTCGGGGGAGTGCTGGGCTTCCAATAGACTGGCAAGGTAATCCCGGGTCTCTTCGAGGTTAGGATCGTTGGAGTCTTCTGGGAAGTAGTTGTTGGCTAATGTATTCGGTATGAGGGTTTGAGCAATACCAATTAGGTCTTGACTGGGAACAGGGTTGGTATTTGACGGATCGAGAATGCAAGAGATCACCCTCCGGATCTCCGTAGCCATGATGAAATACGCAGTGCGGGCGACTCCGGATAATGCAAAAGGTTCAGCATGTTTAACGTATCCAACAGCTATCCCCTGCACGATCAATGTGTCTCCCTCGCATCTGAAAACAGCTTCAGATTCCCCCGAAGCTAAGTGCTGTACGATGGGGTTCACAGGTGGAAGGTTGGACCAGTCAGGAACCCAAGAAGGGCCTTCATGATCTTGGAGATTGCACCCAGAAGATATGACTGTGTCGAGACTTTTCATGGACTTCAGGTATGACAACATGACATCTTTGAATGTTTCCGTAGCACTTTTTGTGTAGTCCGGCTCTAAATCTAGATCCTTCGCAAGCGATAATATAGCAAAAATACGATCTCTCGGGTCCGAGCATTTCTGCTTCTTTGTATCTTCGAGGAGGCCTCTAAAACTTGCGTAGGAGCGGTATTTGAGTCGAAGAAAGGTGACAACGGCGGTTAGCCGAGCTCGGATGACTTGTTCCTCCAGAGGATCATACCAGGCCCATCTTTTGGTATGAAGGAGGTATATTCCATTGGAAAAGTGATCCCAAGGAGCAATTGCATGACCGCATTGAACCATGGTGGCCTGTGGCGCTAGACAAATCTCTTGCACTATCCAGAGACGCTCAAACCATTGCCTATTGAGAATTCTACCGATGGCAGATATTTCGGCTGCTATAAAAGTAAGGCGATCTTCAACATCGGTGGGCACCTGACTATCTCCAGCCCGCCCTCCAGTCTGTTCTGGGTCAGATACATCAGTGTAGGTATATGCGTTCCAATTGACGAGAACTTTGGATCCCATTTCCTGGAGAAGGTTCATGGCGACAGCGGAGTCCGGTTCGTTAGGTCCAAGCCAAACAACAACTCCCTTTGCCTTCGAGTACAGGTCCGGCATTCTTTTCACCTGGGAACTGCGTTCTTGCAAATTCTGCTGGTTCACACAAATTGCATCTATCCATAGAGTTCGCCGCTCTGATGCATGCCGAAGATATGGTAAGGCCTGGGCAAGATTGCCTGTAATTTCCAGCGCAGTACGATCAAGTGGTGCATCGCCGACTCGAATCATCTTGGGATAATCCGCGGATCCCCAAGTATAAGACAGGGCCTCGTACTCTGGGACATTATCTCTCGTGAATTGTGTCGTTTGTAGCAAGACATGAATTGGGGCATCAAAGGGTCCAGGGAGGAGAATCATAAGCCTGATTTCTCCACTCTGTTCATCGAGGGACGTGTAGTGGTATTGTCGTAGCTTCCTGATACTGAATCCTGGAATGTAAGGCTGTATCATATTTAGGAATTTGTTCTGAGTCCATTCGGCCGTGAACAAAGAGGCGGAGCTGAGCACTACCGTTACAAGACGAGACCAAAGCCTCCGAAGAATGCCAGGCATCTTGATGTTTTGTTGTGATGATTATGATCTTTGGTTTCAAAAAATGCGAGACTATCTTTTGCCTCGTTCTTCAGCCAGATGACGTTTCGTGGGTTGTGCAAGGCTGTGTTGTCTCAGCTGGAGGGTTATGATTGGTTGTGGCGTGTGCCACCAAAGCAAATATTCAGACCTTTGGGGCCGACCACAGCATCTGTGAAACAGACAATCGTCGATGATATGTATCTTTGAAATATGTGTTCCATTGATTCCAATAGTCTTGGATGGGAATGAAAATGAGCTTTATTATGCCGAACTTACATGGCTGGGAGTAAGATAGGCGTTTTCGAATTCTTTAGAGAGCAAAACATGTATTCGAGGTCTGGAGAGAGGATCGACATTGGATTGCTACGTTTCTGTCATCTTGCTCTTTTACCTTCTTTGGGTATATGTTACTGTTGATTATCCTTCGAATCTCCCTCGAATCCTCAATTGATCATTTTGCTGCAGAAAAATCGTTTAGGAGTTGGCTTGCAGGTATCTTCAAAAGATGACCAGCGTCCAAAAGTCGACATTTACCTCCAGGTGTTGATATTACTTCGGATCAAGACCACGAATGTGAGATTATGAACCGATTGCTCTTATGATTGAAGCAATGCCGAGGATTTCTTGGGCCGGTGTCACCCCCCATTGTCGAACTTGTGCCGAAGATGGAGACCAACCATCTCACAGATATTGTATGACGCAGAGAGGCCAATCAACGCAAAACGATAACACCCAGACGATTTTATCAATATCCAAGAGGTCAGGATATCGCTGTTGGCAAGTCCGAATCCGCAGGTCTCAGCATCACCAAATCGCGGAATCTAATCCCGCAAGATACCAAACCAAGTCCGCGTTGGTACCACAACCGCACAAATCAACGTCAAGCTGCATATAATCGAATGATCTAACGCAATGTAACTCGACCGTTGGGTGACATGCATATGCACGAGAAGACTATTGGGGTAATTGATAGGACAATTAAGTCCCCTCTATCCTAATATTGAATTGACAACATGTCTATTGCGGGGCAGAAGATCCGCGACGGAATACTTGTACTCCATGATGAGACAATGGGATGTCTGAAATTGGCAGGTGGCAAACGTGCAAAATCATCTGCGATGTTCATCCTTATATCGTTTATTGATTTCTCATCTCATTCAATTTCCTGTTCTTTCCAACCAAAAGATTCAAGATGAGAGTATCAAGTATGAGTCCTCTCTCGAGGACCTTCTTACTATCGAACCGGAATATATCTCCGGTATGTCGTGTCTACTCACAATACCACTCCGCGACAACGACGGGCACGTTGCCAATGCCAACACCACCAATTCAATCCATCACTTCCAAAGCACTTCCTCCACTCTCTCTTATGCCAACACCTTTACTACTCCGTTCCTACTTCATAACAACCATCCTCTCATCTCCACGTCTCCTCAAGATTTCAATGCCACTTCTCAACATCATAGCTAATTCCCCATCTCGGTTCCTCAATCCAGACAAGAATCCTCTCATTGGCCTCCTCGTCCGTAAAATCATTTACGAGCATTTCGTCTCCGGTGACAGTGAAGCGGCTGTCAAGAAGACGGTAGCTCAGATGAAACAAGTGGGATATCAGGGTGTGATCTTGGGTTATGCGAAAGAGTTTGCTGCTGATGAAGGAGAAGTCGGGAATGACGAGTTGGATGTGAGGCGATGGAAAGAAGGCTATGAGAAGACGATGGATATGATTGGGCCTGGGGATTTCATGGCTGTGAAGTAAGACCTTCTTTTTCATGACTCTCAAGAATATAATTCAAAGAACTACATAAATTGAAATGCAGTGGCTGATAGACAATATTAGATTATCAGGCGCAGGGGCATCAACTCTCTCAGCTCTGGCGAACAAACAACCCCCACCACCCCAAATGTGGAAAGAGATGCTCTCACTTTGCCACACCGCAAAAGTCAAGAACATTCGCGTCTGGATCGACGCCGAGCAACAAGATCTCCAACCCACTATCGACGAGTGGACACTTCTCCTCATGCGAGAATTCAACATCAATGGTCAAGCTTTCATGTACAATACCTTCCAAGCCTACCTCAAATCCACCCCCGGGAACATCCTCAGGTACTTGAGAATAGCTCAGGATGAAGGTTTGGTTCTGGGCATTAAACTTGTGAGGGGTGCGTATATCGCTACGGAGAGACGGGAGTTGATACATGATACGCTTGAGGAAACTCACCAAGCCTACGATGGGATTGTGGAGAAGCTGTTGAGGCGAGAGTATCCAGGGCTGAATGGAAACAAGTCATATCCAGATGTTGCACTTATGCTTGCGAGTCACAACGAGACGAGCATCAAGAGTGCGTATGCTATTCAGAAATCAATGATTGAGAAAGGGAGGTCGACGATTAAGTTAGAGTATGGTCAACTGCAGGGGATGGCGGATGAGATTAGTTGTGACCTGCTGCAGCTTTGTGAGAGGGGCGAGAAAGGGGTCGGGGAGAAGAGAAGTGAGATGGAGGAGAGGCTTAGACCGAGAGCTTTCAAGTGTTTGGCTTGGGGGAGCACGCAGGAGTGTTTGCAGTTTCTGCTGAGAAGGGTCAAGGAGAATGGTGATGCGGTTAGTAGAACTGGGGGTTGGGTTGTGGGATTTCGGAAGGAGATCTTGAGGAGACTGAAAGTGAACTTTGGTGTGGATTAAGATTTGCAACGGGGATGAGACTGAGTAGGTGCTAGAAAGATGTTTGTTTGTCTCAGTTTCTCCTGAATTGGAAAGTTACTATCAGGAAAGTCCCAGGCTCTGATGGCGTGAAAACTGGTGCGGTTCTACGCACAGTTGTGGAGGGACACCCGTCGTGAAATGATTCTTTTTGTAGTAGCTGCAGCATTAAGCAGACCTCTGATAGAAATGCCCTGCATTCTATTCGCATTCTTTGCCTTTACTGGACAGTGTTTGGTGACGGAGACAGGAGTTTGTAACGCATCAACTCCCGAAGCCTACGAAGACTGGTGTCTGAGATACTGCCAACAGCGATCCTGTGGAACTGGTTTCCGGCGAATCCAGATAATGTGCCTGAGTATTGGCTATCGAGATGTGCTGACTACTCAGGAACAGAAAGGTTCACCCGACAAACAGGACCTGTTGGGTATAGAGGTCCCTCCTCCCAAGAACATGGACATCGTTGAAACTTGATCTCAGGTACCGTCCAGTCCCTGAATCTTGACTTAGGTGGCAAGTCCGGATCCGCCATTTTTCTAGCCTTCAGCTCAATTAGACCATCCCTCATCACAGCTTCAACAGCGCGCATCCTTTGGTCGGTTTCATCTCTCTGGTCTGGTGGTATCTGTCGGATCTCGTCCATATGGACGACAACAAGGATCCGTCGCACGGGTTTGCTGTACTTCAGGAGAAGGTGTCGAAGAACCCATCGACTGGCTTGGAACTCAGTAGGATCAACAGCCCAGCGCCACTGAAACTCGCTGGTGTGGATATTCTGAGTTTGGTCACGAAGTGGTGTGTTTTCGAGGCACTTATATCGGATTCTCATGTGTCTCGCGAGATGGTCTTCAGCGAAATCGATGTATCCCCAATTGCATGAATGGTCATGACATATGCAATGTCTATCCACGCGGCGATTCGATGTATGTCTCGGGATGAATTCGAAATGCTTCAAAGCTACGTCTCTAGCCTCGGCGTTGATGTGGAAAGCGATTGGTGCCGGTATAGCCCAGCAGCAAGTCAGAACTCGAGGACGAGGAAGACTCCAAAGCCATATTTTGCGCCTCAGCTCCAGCGGTAACCGAGGAAATGGGAAGAACTCATTTGCGCTGGTCATAATGAATCCCCTCGTCTTTGGCTGGATGAGATGACTGAGGATGAGAAGGTTGATGTTGTACATATGTAAGGTGCAGGATCTTCAAGCTGAGAACTGGAGGTGGTCAAGGTGCTGACTCAGATAGAAGACCCTGGGATTGTCGCCTGTTTAGCCAAGACGGAGCTAGTTGCTGTTCACAAGGCATCCAATTCCCACTTCCACTTTTTATAATTATACGCATTATTGTAAAACTCGTCAAAATCATTGGTTAGCAGTTCAGCTTCTTTCATGTTTACTCATACTGCTTTCGTTAATTTGTGATTGTAGTAAGGCTTTCACTGGGCGGTGTCAAAAGGTTAAAGTGACTTTGCGCCTGGCTCCCTTGTTCAGGCTCTACATTGTTTATCTACCAAGTTGTGGAGAATGGAGACCAGACAGATCCCAATAATATAGATTAACTATTTTATTGCATGGCATAAATGAATACTAACGATATCTAACTCTTTTTGAATTAAAGCAATCTCATGTCATCCCCTTCAAAACCTCCCTTAATCCGTTCTTCTCGTCCACTAATTCATCCTCCAGCCTTCCCCTTGGTAATTCAAACGTCTCCGTCACCCTTCCATAACTAATCCCACCCAACTGAACAAGCGGTTTCAAAATCTCCAACTCAACCTCTCCATTCTCACCCAATGCCTCCTCTCTAACCCAAAATCTAGTTCCCTCAATGATCGCCAAAGCCCCCACCGCCTCTCCATTTCCACCTCCCCCATGATAATCCAACTCCTTCATCTCCAACAACTTCCCCTCAACAGTAAACACCGCCTCCTGTACCCGTTCCGGCTTCACAGTTTCACTCGCCACAGGCGTCAGCCCAGATAATCCCCACTCCGAAACTCCATACGGAACATCCAGCGACGTCGCATTTGCAGCATGGATAATATTCTCAGTAACGAGATTAATCACGCATTCTCCCGTCACAAGCAAATTCCTTCGAGTGTCTTTAAGACGAGAACTTCGAGCCGAGAAGCCCACTACGAATGTCGGGGGGTCATGATCTACGATCTGGAAGTAGGAGAAGGGAGCGAGGTTTTTGGAACCGGTTGAGGAGATGGTGCTGATGAAACTTATGGGGCGGGGGATGGTGGAGACGAGGAGTCGATAGTTTGAGAGCATGGGTTGGGTTGAGGGGTTGATGGAGATGTGTTTAGGTGAGGTTGAGATGTTATTTGATTTTGGAGATGGAGATGGAGATTGGGGTGAGGGTTGGCCGTATTTCCATCCTGGCGTGGGAGCTTGTGTTGTTTTGATTGGAAGCGAGGGGTTGAATGGGGGTCGGGTCGCTTCGAGAACTTTGAAATCCGCGTGTTTGGGCTTGAGGACGAAGGGGTTGGAGCTGGTATTACTGGAAATTCCAACTCGTTGACTTTGTGATGCGGATAGAATCTTTGATATTTTTACTTTTGTTAATTTATTCGGAGACCATGCCCGTTTTGCTGACATTGTGATGAAGTCCTGTGGATGTCTTGTGACTTTTGATGATCAAGACTTCTTTGGTGGACGGGGAACGCGGATGTGACTGCTGAAACAGCCTTTTCACTGGCCAAATACCTCTTGAGCGGCGATCTTGGTGATCATCACGGCTAGTCTTATCTAGCAGTTGAGGAGAAAATGGTGTTGAGCGCGGGATCTCATCCCGCTGGCCCACATTTCGACTCATTGGCTTGATTCCTCTCAGCGCTGCGGTAAAGAAATGCCCGTATTACCAACTTCTGGCATACATCTGTTTACGCTGAAGCTTTCGTAATAGCTCTGTATAAAATGTTCACTGAGGTGTGCAAAAAGCGGATTTCGAGGGACAATTGAATTTTCGCTTAACGGAAAAAATGTAGCAGCCATGAGTCCAGAGCAGAACAACCGTCGTAGAACGTGAAGAAAAGACAGACGTAGTTTAACAATTTAGAGATCCTCTCTACCATCGCCCGATACCTGCTCCTGGTCCTCTGCCTCTCTATCCAGAACAACCACAGCCATAGCATTCATCCAAGCACCCAGCCTCGCCCCCGCAAGCCCAATCAGCTCATTCACAATAGGCTTCGCCCCATCGTAATACTCCTCTCCCAAATCATTATCTCTGTCTTCCAACCACTCCTCAGACTCCTTCATCACATACTTACAGATCCACTTGTTACTCTCATTTGCCCACTGCAATGCACATTTGTCAGGAGTTGATACATCACTGCACTCGCTTCGCGCAGATACTCCTCGTTCGGCGTTCAACTCGAACAATTCATCAGCCCACGCCGAAGCAGCAGCTCTCTCTTGAACATCGCTCAAAGTGCCAGTCAAATTGCGCATCTTATGCGGGATCGTGGTATCCCACACACTGTGCAGATTGAGTGTATGGACACCGCCAAAGCGAACGGGTTTGATATCATTCCCACCGCGAGCTGCATCCTCGACATGAAGAGGCTGGTGAAGATCGCCGATGAAATGCATTAGGTACATTAGTGCTTCTCTGGTGGTGTTCTCCGACGAGATAGGAGACAGGAAGAGGGAAGTCTGGTTGTTGATTGCGGTGATTACGCAGCCATTTGCACCTTGGGCTGAGCAATCCGCCGGGTACTTCAATCCGCACTGCGTCGGCGGCGAATCTCTTGCATCTGGAACCACCAGTCAATATTCTGCTCGGACAGACCAGTTATGAAATGCTAATATGTAAAGAACGTACCGACGTAGTGCCAAGTTGCAGTATAAGGTCGCTTGCGCTTCACCACATCCGCCCATGTTGCGGCATCTGAAAAGTCCCAACCATTAGGATTCTCGAGGACTTTCTCAAAAAGCTTGTTCGCGGAGTCGGTCAGGTATTTCTTTGCCAAGTAGCCAACGGTGCGATGGCCTACATCGCCCCAGCATATAACTTGAGCGATGAAAAGCAACGCGACGAGTATTTGCTTCGATAGATGCATTCTGAGAAACTGAAAGATGCTTTTGTGTCGATGGTCTGCTACAATGTTGTAGTACAAACATGTCTCAGTGCCGTGGATCAGGTGGGAAACACAAGCTTATATGCAAGTAATTACCCCTCCATTCCCGTAAGGCTGAGAGGCTGCATCGGAATGCTGTTTCTTTTCGGAGCTGAAAACATTCGAACGAATTGCCGCAGGCTATTTGGACATGTGGGCATGTGGCTGCAGCCATTGAGTTTGGAATTCAGCTGGGCTTGAGTTCGCGAGGTGTGGCGATACAAGCCCTATTGGAAGAATGTATTTCTTGGCAAGAACTCCATCCTGAATGCTGGTCTTCGAACACAAAACAGGAGTCGGTTAAGAGCTATGCGACTCCTTTTTGATAGCCTAGATCAATCGGGAATGTTGTTTGGGGTATTCAATCCTCCTGGTAGACCAGCACCCCACATCCACTCACTACCTCCAATATGAAGTGCAGAAGGATTATTCAAAAAATCGAAGTTCAATCCATCTATCGCAGATTGCATTGTGTCTGGGTGCAAAACTCCAAGTTCATCCTCTCCTGTAGTCATCCAAGACCAAATCATGTCCTCTTCTAGCTGGGGACCGGGACTCGAAGCGGCGACTCCTCCATCATGGGAAATCGATTGAGGCAGCGGATCTTGATAAAGTGTCTGCGGTGCCTTGATTATTTGCCGTAGATCATCCAGTTCCTGGAGATCCTTCTTGTATGGGCCAGCGATGATGATACCTCGCATGCTCATCTCGTCCATGAGGGTTAAGGTCTTGCGGAGATCCCATTGCTCGGTCGCGGCTGGCGTAATGATTCCCACCAGTATGAGAACAAATGCGCTCGCAAACATTGATTCAAGATCAAACGGGAGAAATAGATCTGCAGATTTTTTGAATCGCAAATCGAACCGGATGGATCGGAATGTTCAACTTACCGACAAGATTGTGGGCTCGGAGCCCTTCCACAGTCTTCAAAACTTGCAGAGCTGATTCAACGCACACTCTGAGGAGCCCAATTACTGCATCAGAGAGCTTAAGTGGTGCACTTCTGCTGCTGAGTTTTGTCTCCAGCAGGAAGAATAGAACAGGTCGAATGGTGAGAATGGTACACTACGCTTGTCAGTCGATTACCATAATGTCTGTCGGGGATTCTACCTGGTGATGAAGTAAGTGTAAAGTCGCTGCGACCCTGGAAATTGTGTTTGTCGGTCTTTGAGGCTCAATCCTCATGTTAGTGTTCAGCATTATCGAAGTGTCTGCAAGTCGTCTAAGAATGGATTGAACAGCGGATATGAACTTTGCTCCCAGTTGACGTTGATGTCCGAGACCGTAGACCACTGTGTGTACAATCAGCGAAAGATTTCCATTTCAATGATAGAAGGAGTTCAGATTTACCATTCAGAATTTGACCTAATTGAGAAGATATCTCAATGTGAAATGCCATTGTCATACCTGACTTGTCGGCAGGATCAATGGGTGGCATAGAAAGAGCGATATCCTCATCATGCAAAGCAGGTGGTACACCGACGAGACTTGACAATTTCCTTTCAATAACATAGACCGTCCACCATAATTTCGAACGGTGGTCGAATTCTTGCTTGGTGATCCGCTGGGCGTCGAATCGTCGGTTGAGCCCCTGAGTCAAACAGATGTGAAGGGCCTGTCCAATCTAGGAAATTAATTAGCGTCCAAATCCGTAGCGAGCAGGGGATCTAATCACACACGTAATCGTAAGCAGCTCGTCTCATATCTATCGCTTGCATGAATAATGCTAATAAACAGAGTATTTCGATAGATACAATTGGGTCTTGGCGTAATCGATGAGGATCTGGCAAAGCTTCGACGGCCCTGGCGAGAAAGGCTGTGCCGGCTGGTCCCGATTTGCCTGCTTCACGAGCAAGGATCGAAGATCCGAATGCAAAGACTAATAACATCTCGATTTGCCAAAGACTTGATGTCGAATGTTGGTTCTGGTAGAACTGATGGAGGGTAGTGAGAAATGCATCTTTATCAAACAAATAGTACAGCGACGAGAGCGTAAAGTGAAGTGTGTTTGCGAGGTACTCCGCATAGTCTTCAGCTGGCATATCTATACCAGAGATATCGAGGACTGGTTGTTTGAAAGGAATGCCGTAAATGCCGTCTGGTATGGGAATAACATCGTGCAGTCCCGGACCCCCAACAATGTCGCTGATAAAGCTCCTTATTCGACGGCTGAAAGACCAGGATGAACTGTGTCCTAGTCTTCCTTGACAACCGTTAGCCGTAATAGGAAATCAATATTCTAAATAGGAGCCTACACACGATATTCATCACCAATAGCATCAGGGGAATTCTGATCACTATTCAGGGTCTCGTGTCGGCCGCCCTGAAGAGTATAAGCCACTCGAAATAACATTGCGTACAACAATACGAACCAACTCATCAGCCGAAGTCTGCAAATTACGGGCTGTATCATTTGAAACTACGCCTCTGGAAATGGTGCCAGATCCCGCTGGTTCGGCAAGAGAAAACCGCCCTGATTGTCCACTTGTAGTGGCCAGCACGGACGCTGTCCTGGACCAACTTGGTCTACGGTCTTCATTTCCGTCTGTAGACAATGCAGCAAGTCTTGCTACATCTGATGGAGGCGACTGCTGTGGTACAGACTGATCTGTGCCACCAGAAGCAAGGTTTCGAAGCTCTTGGAGATATCTGCTTGAGTCTCAGTACCACCTTAATTGAGTAATCCGGGGACACCGACTCCGCTGTCACCACGACCTTCTTTTGCTTCTCGTCAAAGACACAATCCCGTCTCTGTGATAGGCAATGGTGACATGGTTGATGTCCGCTACACTTGATTTTGCGAGTCCTACATCGCTGGCAACTATGCCAACATCAGCAGGAAAAGCTTGCTGGGAGATGATCATCCTCACGCGTTCAAGGTCTTCTTTTTCTTACTTATCGGAGAGGTGGTTGAACCATTCATGTTGTGTATGTGACTTGGCGGTTGTAACTTGTTGATTGTCTGGAAAGTCGCTGGAGAGTGGGATGACCTCGTTTCTCGCTTCGGGGAACTAGAACAAGAACCAGAACAGGGGATACTAAATCACGTGTTCGTGTTCGTGTTCTATCATGTTTTTCGCCTCATTTCGCTTTCAACGGTTACCTTTGGGAAGATACTTTGCATCTTTGAATCTATTCTGAGAAGAGACTCGGTGACGTTGGTGACGTTGGTTGATAACTTATTGCCAACAAACACACTTTGAGATACGATGTGATTTCGATAATTCCATCCAAAAATACCCCTCATGTGCATAGCACAGCCTCAACCGCCAACCGAGCTGGGCGCGACCCTTTGGTACTACAGTGATTAATCTGCATACTTCTCAAGGAGAATTAAACTGGGATAAGAACTATCATTGATGAATTGACTCTCGATCGCCAATGAATTTTCCAGAAGCGTTATGGAACTCTCTCAGTTAGGATGATGTGGGGGAAAGTGTGTTAGATCAATGGTTTTCCTACAAGCAGAAACTCACTGTTCAGGATGATGGAGGATCACCGAAAGAAGATATACCAACATTTTCACTTCAACCCCCATTTTCCATAATTCGGCGACTAAATTATCGTCAACAGGCTCGATAAATGTGAGACAACATAACGGACTGCTTACTCCACCAAAGACATCGGAAGCAGGCAGCCAGATACAGCACTGACAGGGAAATTTCCAGTTCAAGCTGCCCACAGCTGGGCCACCTCGGCGTGAACATCCTGCTGCTGGGATGGAGCTCTGCCCGAGCTATCAGCACCTACAGCTGACCTACGAAAGGCCACCTACAGGTAGACCATGGCATAGAACTTGCTGGATGGACAGACTAGAATGAATGTCATTTCGAATATTCCAAGATCAATTTATACAAGTGGACTTGATAAACCTGAACAGTAGACTCTTTCTATAATAACTCGCCGAAGCAAACATCAATCTTGCTCTTCGTTAAACTTCGGTTATCATCCATTATCACACCACTCGGGCTCTTCCGCTCGTATCTCAGCATTTGCCGAACCTTCATCCTAATTATGGGGAGGTGGCAGTGATCCCAGTCTGTGCAGAACTGCAGGCTGCACCAAAGCTCGGCACATCTAACGCAAAGAAGGCATTGTCCAGTGGCTGGCGCTTTTAGTGAAACTCAAAATTCAGAGCTCCTCCCAACCTCCTCTTTCCAGGTGATGAGAAACGTTCGAGAACATATTGAGAACAAAAGGGCCGGTCAAAGGATGCAGTTCGTGATGGAAGTTCGTGATGGAAGTTCGTGATGGAAGTTCGTGATCTCTAATTTAGTGTGTGGTTGGAAGAGGCAATAGTGGGGTCTAGTTAAGAGTATTGATTTGATTAAGTCAGCTCAGCTGGATCGCGAAGGGGTTGGGTTCTCCTCGTCAGACAGGTTCGTTCACCCGTGTCAGAAACTTAAAGTTTGGGCGTTCAGGGTTCTGCAAGCGCTTCAGAAGACTCTAAATTTGGGCAAGGATGGTGGGCACCAGGCGCCCCGACCCGACGACCTACTGTACGGAGGGGTTTCCTTGGGGCATTGAAAGTGGGGTCGTCCAGTGTTTCTTTCAAGGATTTCACAAGAATAACAGGGAAAAGTCTACACGGCCCTTCCTCCTCCACAATCCAGCTTCAGTAGCCAAGTCTATTTATCTCGCTTGGCTCGCCTCATCAACTTGACCAACATTACCGTGAGTCCGTGGCAAGTTGCTGTCAGCATTTCCTTTCTGGGGATACAACTGGTGGGGAACATGGATCGACTTGGAGGTGCTTGTTTCAGAACTCTCATCAGACCAGAGCATCTTCAATCTCACCAGAGTCAGCTTCTAGGTGGAGGCCACTGGAACGAGTTGCACAATTCTTATCTCATCATACGGCTGAATTGGATTGCCGTGCATGATGCACAACTGTCCCCATTGATGCAGCTGCCACATTTTGTCCACGTATCAAATCGTCCTTTCAATCTGCCTGAAAGGTTGACTTGCAGTCAAGTGCACCTCTTCACCTGTTTCGGCGGCATCACCGCTGCGCCGCATGCAAGACATGCAAGGTACTACAGCAACCCCTGGATGTCGCTACTGTAACAGCCCCCATCTTCAATTTGAACCACTCAACATCGATTTACAAGACCATAAAGTGGGTATAGTTCTTCGCCTGCAAAAATATAGATGAGCCACCATCCCCGACAATCCGAGTCGTTTGAAACTCTTCCTGTTGTTGCAGAAGACGATTTCCAACGACGTCAACTTTGACAAACTTCGTCACCGAAATCATGTCTTTAGCCACGGCGACTTCAGCTGCAAGCTTGGGTTTGATAACCCCAAGTTTGACGACAACCTTCATTCCGACAGCTACGACATGCACAGAGAACAGAGTCACGATGCTAGCGAACCGAGCTTTCCAAATATGGATGAACGCACCAGTACCAGTACCAGGGACGACATTCACGGACTGTTACCCAAGTCAATACATCACAAGCTTTCTTCTCTCCGCAGGAAGCGTCACTCAACCAGCCTTCGCTCCTCTGATCTGCCCTCAGCATTACTCTGCCGTTGGACCATACACCTCTAATTACATCGCTTGCTGTCCAAGGTATGATCAAACCTACACTTGTGAAATGCGATAGATTCTGATTAATATAGCGAGTATTCATTCGCGCAGCCCCAAAGCACAGTTTTCAAAGACCGGCCGGCTTTCGGTGGAACGTGCTACAGTAACATCGACATGGCAACTCCGGTTCTCGTCACGGCTTATGGATCATCAAGTGTCACCGCAACAAGTTTTTTCACCGCAACTGTCACGAACGCTCAAGCCTATGCCTACCCGATTGACGGCTTTGCTTTTGGCGTTGCTGAGATTGAGAGCAAGATCACTTCAGCTAGCAGTTCACCCACGGTTTCGGCAAGCAGCTCGGCGACGAATACAGCAGCTGCCACATACA
Organism: Cadophora sp. M221; assembly: GCA_017366145.1. Classification (NCBI taxonomy): domain Eukaryota; kingdom Fungi; phylum Ascomycota; class Leotiomycetes; order Helotiales; family Ploettnerulaceae; genus Cadophora; species Cadophora sp. M221. The sequence goes on along the minus strand of JAFJYG010000113.1, from coordinate 11,647 downwards.
CAGTGAGTACTTGTAATCTCTCAATTGATAGTCCGACATCTAACCTATTACAGGTTCTTGCCGGCCAAAACCCAGCCTTCACACCCAATTCCGTAACTGCCAAAGTGGGTGATACCATCACTTTCCAGTTCACTTCAGGCAACCACACCGTCACCGAATCAACATTTGATCATCCTTGCGTAAAGCTTCAAGACGGCATCGACTCTGGCTACCAGCCAGTTGTTAATTCTTTGAACCCATCAGACTTCTCGTTCAACGTTGCTCAAAACACTTCCCAGTGTAAGAAATCAAACTCACTTGTTGCCCGAATTATTCACTGACAAAATCCACAGGGTTCTACTCCAAGCAAGCAGGCGAGTGTGGTGATGGGATGACTTTCGCCCTAAATCCAAACAACGAGCAAACCGAGGTCCTCTTCCAACTGAACGCCGTCGGTCAGAACGGAACCTCAACAGAGAAATCGAGTGGGACGTCAACTGGCGTCAAGGTCGGAGCCAGTATTGGTGCAGTTGCAGGCGCAGGCATTCTCATCGCGCTCATATTCTTACTCTTCCGCCGTCGACGTCAAAACAACAGGGCAGATGGTGATCTCGCGAGAGACGACGAAATGAACAAAGCCAGAGCTGGATCCAACTACACCGATACCGAAGCCGGGGTATCTCCAGTCACGGAGGTAAAACCGATAGTACCTCCTAAAGGGGAAGAGTTGCATGGATATTCTTCTGCATCTGAACTAGGAGCACAGCGTCCGCCTGCCGAACTGATGGGACAGCCACCCGCGGAGCTGTACAGCCCACACGAGTACACCCCAACAAGTCCATACTCTGATGGAGGAAATGGTACGAAAGGGCGTTATTGATTACGAACACTTTCTTATGACACTTTCTTATGAGGGATCCTTTATGTGGTAGGGTTTCATGGAGGGTGGGGATGGATGGCAATGGCATATATCTGGAGTTTCACTGTACATGGTTGATGTTTTTGGTCTTAATGCTCATGAATTTCTTTTCTCCGCTCATTACATCCATATACCCGTCCAGCGATTATATACAAAATATCCGCATTTGCTCTCTTTCGATCCCGAGACTTTCTAAAAACCATTACCTAAAGACGTGCATTTGACAAGGTCGATCATTCTACCTACCTACCCCAGGACGGAAATTGTTTCCATTTTGGGTATGCTCATCGTGGAAGCTGACAATCCACAATCCCAACCACAGTCCACAGCCAGTCAGCCCTACCAGCGCCACTCCACCAACAAGGGGGCCATACAGCGGCGGGATGTAACCCAAGCAGCCACCAAAGAAGCGCGGCGGCAGTTACTGAAGATTCGCAACGGAGTTTGGCCACATCACGACCAACCCATCCCATTCCATTATAGCGACCTAGGGCAGATCACTCCGCCCCATTCACATCCCGAGTCCCCCTGCATGCGGCGCGGTAAATTATATTTGGGTCTAGGACGATGTGAAACTCGCTCGCCCGTGATAAATGCGAAGCGAGTGTGTTTATTGGTTCGCTCGCTTAGAAAGGGGGAGGATCCGCGCGCTTAGGTTGGGAATCTTGGGACTTGAGGAGCTTGTTGGACATTGGCGGCTGTTAGTTCGTCAGGATAACACAGGGATGTCAGTAGGAAAGTTTCTTTCTTCCTTCAACAAGACTGCAGCAGTGTTGGGACGTTGATTGGAGCCCTCAGAAGTCAGAATATTGCCGCTGTGTTTTTATCCTGCTGCTGCACCAAAAAAGTCTACATGCACAAAAGCTACAAGAACAGAAAAGTCCGTTCTGTTTATGCTAGAGCTACCAGTTCCATCTCCAGAGTTACACCGGCAGGCAACTTCTTCGCCTCGAGACTGCTCCTTGCTGGTTTGTGCGGGAAATACTCCGCATATACCTGATTAAACTCCCCAAAATCATCCAGATCCGCGAAGAAAATCTATCACCATATCAGTCCCAATCCAAATCGTACCCCATCAATTATCAAAACGCAATCAACACGAACGAATTCTTGGAGAGTTCTTCGCCTCCGTTCCCGTGTTGCCAAAAAAAAGAGAGACCATAAGTTACCGTCACTTTCACAACTCTCTCCAATCCCGACCCGGCAGCTTCTAACACTACTCTAGCATTCTTGCAGATCTGATGCGCTTTCTCTGCCACGGTCCCCACGATCAATTCGCCCTTGCCGTTCGCGGCCATTTGGCCTGAGACCCAGACTAGGCCTTGGGCTTTGACTGCTTGGGACTGAGGGCTTATCAGCTTGTTCATGTTCCTTGATGAAGAGGTATGTAATGTAGGGCTTACGTAGGGTCCGATCGCTATTATTGTCGTCAGTTGTGGAGATTGGAGGGGTGATGGGTTTGAACTTACGAGGAACGCCTTCTGCGGTGAAGATTGGGGTTATGGGAGATGCCATGGCGTGATAGTTTCCGGATCAATGGATTATTGAAGCAGATTTGAATGGGCTCTTATTTGGGGGTGTAGATATAAATATTAATCTAGAAGGAAAGCTGTCATTTTTGCTTGGGAGACAGCATGGCGAAAATTAGGTGAGTCTGCTAGCGCTGATGTGGAACATTGACACCAGTGACCCCTTTGAGTCTTAGCTTCAGTAAGTAATCGGCATGTTTACTATTCCTTTCTTGTAGTCCTCATATTTGAAATAAGCAGGAAAACGGCACCCATGATGTGGAACTGTTGTTCCGTATTCATTTCGTGGATGCGGTGTTCCTGAAGCCGAGCATGGGGATGCTCAGAATCAAACTCCATCACATTTTAAAGGCTGACTGAGGAGCAACCTTCTTCGCTTCCCAAAGGAATAGCTATTTCCTTGCTCATTACAGGAAAGAAAGTATAATTCGTACGCCCACTGAGAGAAGAGATTCAAGGCCAAGGATTTTTGAAACCTTCCCGTGACTTGAAGTCCAGATTTCGATGACTTCGATCAATCACTTCATTGGTTTAGGACGTATACACACATGCTGTAAGGATTATCTTAAAAGGGTTCTCACAGAGGTATCGAGATTACTAATGGTATTGGCGACATCGGTGCAGTCAAATGTGAGAGTGGGGTTGGTGTTGCTTTCGGCTTTCGATCCCGCACTCGCATTATCTGGCGCGGTTGTACAACAGATGAGCCAAGAAGCACACTTGCATCCAGATCCAATAGCCCTCATAACAGTAACAAGGTAAACCGTATCATAATTGAGACTTCTTTCTTTAAATTTTTTCTTTATATTTCTTCTCGTTTTATCCACATTCCTGTCAAGATTTGGTTGGTTCGCTTCACTTGAACTGCTTTTTCACCCGGCATAAGCATGTGGATGAGAACATTCAATCATGGCTTCGGGCCAATCAAATCTAGAGTAGCATCTATCATTACTGCCAATATTTCTCGACGTTGGCTGTCTATGTATTCAAAACCACATTTTGTGAATGAACCTTCGGTAAGATATCCCACACCTAACTGCAGTGGACCAAAGCAAGATAGAAGTTAACCCAAATCACAGCCCACATACGCAAAGAACTCGCCTGAACGAGACGGGATCACCAAAGCTCTACAAACCCTCAAATCCAAGCTTCCAGTTCGAATCCCTCTGAAGATCGGTTCCGAAGAGGTACGCAATCCACACATCCTCGCGACATATTGACACCTCACAGATTCCCAAGTCCGAAATCTTGGCCCAAATCAACCCCTCTCGCCACACAGAAGTCATCGCAGAATGGACTCCTGCTACAGCGTCTGATGTCAAGAGCGCAATCTCCTCTGCGCTGGCAGCTAAGTCTTCATGGGAGAATATGCCATTTGAGCAGCGCGCAGCCATCTTCCTTAGGGCTGCCGAGCTGGTAAGTGGGAAGTATAGATATGATTTAATAGCTGCTGTTATGATGGGCCAGGGGAAGAATATCTGGCAGGCAGAGATTGATGTTGTTGCAGAGACTTGTGATTTGCTTCGGTGAGAGACGAGATTATTGGATTGGCTGAGGGATAAAGCTGATGTGTGCGAAATAGATTTAATGTTCAATGTGCTATGGAGATGTTCAAGACGCAACCTGCTGTTAATCCTGCTGGAATGGTAACATGATCCCGACAGCTCTTTATCTTTGGAGCACGAACTGATTCCGGCCAGTGGAATCGTCTGGAATACCATCCCCTTGAGGGATTTGTGTATTCAATCTCGCCTTTCAACTTCACAGCTTTAGCAGCAACATTGGCCTACGGACCCTTATTGATGGGAAATGTCGTCCTCTGGAAACCATCTCTATCAGCACTCCACAGCTCCTGGCTTCTCCACCAAATCCTCCTAGAAGCCGGCCTCCCTCAAGACGTCGTCCAATTCATTCCCGGAGACGCCGAAGAAGTCACCACAGCCGTACTAGAAAGCTCCGCCTTCGCAGCCTTGAACTTCACAGGCTCAACAGCAGTCTTCAAATCACTCATCGCCAAGATCGGTGTAGCGACCGGCGAAGACCTATTCTTGAATTACCCCCGCATTGTGGGCGAGACGGGCGGGAAGAATTTCCATCTCATACACAGCAGTGCCGATATCGAGAATGCTGTCAACAGCACCATTCGAGGGGCTTTTGAATTCCAAGGCCAAAAATGCTCGGCACCCTCTCGAGTCTATGTCCCCGAATCGATTTGGCGTGAATTCAAGGATGATCTCCTCAGGAAGACTGAGAGTATTGCTGTTGGCCCGCCAGAGCAGTTTGAGAATTTTGTTAATCCTGTTATTCATGAACAGGCTTTTGATAGACTTGCCTCATTCATCGAAACTGCGAAGGGAGATCCGAAATTGACAATCCTGGCTGGTGGGGAAGTGGATAAAAATGTTGGATACTTCATCCATCCCACGATTTACCAGACATCCGACCCAGATCATGAGATCATGAAGAGAGAACTTTTCGGTCCTCTGTTCGCTGTATATGTCTATCCAGACGCTGAATGGGCGAATATCCCGAAACTGATCGACACTACGACGCGATATGCGTTGACTGGAAGTATATTTGCCAGGGATGTTGAGGCTATCGCTTTCGCGGAGAAGGAGCTGCGACACTCGGCTGGGAACTTCTATATCAATACCAAGAGTTCGGGAAGTGTGGTTGGACAACAACCATTTGGGGGGATGAGAGGCAGTGGGACGAATGATAAAGTTGGTTCGGTCAATGTTTTGAGTCGGTTTGTGAGTGTTAGGGCTATCAAGGAGGATTTTGAGGGAACCAAAGACTTTAGGTATCCTAGTAATGAGGTTTAGTTTCGATGAGGTTATTTGAGGAGAGCCGAGAGACTGGTGGGAGAAATGTTACGTGTCCGCTTAACAGCTTTGCCGTAATGGCAGTGGAATTAATTAATACTATACGTATCCCAGATCATACATTCGGCTGTAGCCCAAGAATTGCGCCTGCCTGTACATGAAATGCTCAAATAACTTCCTCTTGACTGAGCCCTGCCACCCACGGCGTGTTGAAATCGACAAACTGAAAACAATCGTCCGAAAATTCAACATTATCCGGGAACACGGAGTCGCAACTGTATAAATTCGTAAGTGCCAGAGCAGGCGTATCAGGGAAGTAATCTTCCGGAGTATGCAATCCGCTGAAATTCTGCCAATCTTGGACAAGCTCTTGAGGACACACATCCGGGGCTGAATCTTCAACGGGTGCAATGATCGATTGTTGCGGCTCCAAATCCAGACCGGCCATAATATTAGAATCTCCTCTCATCAACTTGGCCCCTTCAACATTGACCGTCATCCTATACTCTCCAATAGTCATCCCCATGACCTTCTTAAACACCCGACAGAAATGACTCTCAGTCAACCCCACTTCCTTCGCCAGCCCCTTCACACTCCACTTAACTCCACCACTCCCCTCGTTCATGATCAACTCACACGCCTTCTCGACCGCCAGGATCTGTGGATCTCCTTCATTCTCTCCCAGGTTCGGCCGGCATCTTTTGCAAGGCCGGAACCCAGCTGCCGCAGCTTCAGCGGGCGTGTCGTGGAAAACGATGTTTGCTCGTCGAGCGAGCCGTGATGGACAGGTTGGTCGGCAGTATATCTTTGTCGTGGTGACGCTGTATATGAAAGCGCTTGCTGCGAGAGGGTTGCGGGTTTGGAGAGCAGCCCAGCGAGTGTTTGTTGTTGAGAATGCAGTCATCTTGTCTCGGGGAATTGAATGATGAATTTCGGTGATGTAGATGGATAGCTATTCAAGGAAATGGGATGATGGGAGGACTTGACTTGGGCAATGAACCGTCCATGACTATTTTGATATATCAGGTTGGTGACTCGATCGTGGTTCCTGTGATAGATGTGGTTGAAAAGCGGGGTGGGAAATCATGAGTCAGCTAAGCTGCTCTGGAATTGACCAATGAGGATCCAGAATCGAATATCAGCTTCACAACATATAAACGCAGCGCTGAGGTACCCAAAAGGTTTCTTCTAAGACAAAACACAAAAACAAAAACAACTTCTTCGTCGAAATGGCCGTCACACAATATCAAGAGGTCTTACCCCTCCCCCTCTCATCCAAATTCTTAAGCGAGCTCCCCTGACTGACAGTATCAAGCGAGTCTACACTCTTCTCAGACAAATCCCATCAGGCAAAGTCTCCTCATATGCCGCGCTCTCAAAAGCACTGGATTCTTCACCGCGAGCTGTTGGTGGTGCGTTGAGGAGAAATCCTTTCGCGCCTGAAGTACCTTGCCACCGGATTATTTGCGCAGATGGGGTAAGCAAAGATATTTTGAGGGGGGGGATCGAAAGCTAACAACAAGTCGTAGTCGATCGGAGGATTCAAGGGCGAGCCACAAGATGCACCTTCGGGCGTAAACCAGACGGAGAAATTAAGGTTGCTGGAGAGTGAAGGGGTGTTGTTTGATGAGAGGGGTCAATTGTTGGATACGACGAGGTGGTGGAGCGAGTTTGAAGTTTGAGGTTTAGAGATTGAGTTAATCTGGCATTGGAACTTTAACTTGACCACGGCCTTTTCTTTTCACGTAACGAGTAGTAATATGGTAAACTACTGGGATGTCTAATTGCTCCACCAAACTCATTCAATGTTCCGTGCTTGTGATGTCGAAGAACGCTTTCAGGGAAGCGCTGAATCGATAACTAGTTGCGAGGTCAGGTCCATAAGCTACTCTTTGTCTAAGATGCGATTCAAAATTTCTGGAAGTATATAAGATAAATATTGTTTACTCTTTCGTACCCTATATATTTCATTCATTCATTCATTCGATGCATGACTTAAGGTAGTAGTCTTCTATTTGCTCGCTACCCGCAACCTGCCGTACTGGCTCCCCACACTAACTTGACTTCTCTTGTCCAGGCCAGGGCAGCAGCCATGATACATCAACGCACTCACCTTGAAGTAACCATAAATACACTCATTAACAGTGCATTGACATTGTGACATATCCCGATTTAATACAGTGATTTTCTTGCATCGTCTTTTCTCTAGATGCTATAGAAATTAAGAGCTTCTGGGGACAGGAAAGTCTTAGGACTGACTGCAGGTGGGGTGGGTCGGGTCGGCATGCTTCGGAGCCCAAATTTGTAAAGGTGATAAGGATTGAAATAAGGGCTTATTTGTCATCCAATAATCCGGAATGGTGTAGTGTAAGCATTCTCAACATGATTTTCATCATCATCAAAATTAACAGTTATCCAGGGCTAGCATTTCTGCCTCTCATACTCTGTCTAATCAACAGGACGTTTGTTCGCAGGAGACCGGGGTTCAATTCCCCGTTCCGGAAATTTTGTTTTTGCTTTTGGATATACTTACTTTTGGGGAAATGATTGACTTTTCGTGCCAGTCAAATTTTTGCGTTTGTGTTGGTTGACTTCTTCAATATCTTTTAATTTAGTCCTCCAAAGTCTGGTCAGCATTTTGAATAAGTTAGATCCTATAGATCATCTGAAACGAAGTCTCAAAATCTACACCATTAAATTAAGAACATAAACTTTCTAAAAGTCTTCCACATACTTTTCGCCCATTCCCCTCGTGGGTTTCCCACCGAAGTCTTATCCGTTCTTTTTGCAGCTCTTATCATAAGCGAGGCTCTAATCGCGTCGACCGTCTCGACCGCGAGGCTCAAACTCCAACCACAATCCAAATGCCCCCAAACACCACACTTCGCTCTCACGCCCTTCTCCACAGATCCCCGAGCTCACCATGATAACGACTTACGATTGAACGATCTTCACCTAGATACACTAAAGTATCTGCATCATGGCCTCTCTTTGGTCGGGGAAGACCCCTCCCGACACCCCAACCTCCAAAGATGTCTCCGACGTGGCAGACACAGGCCTGGCAGATGTCGGTCTGCCAGCTCCTCAACCTACAAGTGTCCCTATGGGACGTCCTCAGCTCCAGAGAAATCAACCAGCCCCTCCTCCACCTCATCAACCTCCACCGCCCCCCACTCCGAACCCAAACGATTCCCTCTCCTTAATGCAACTGCGGCGCATTGTGACCGAGTTCCCCAAAGTCGACCCTACAACCTACGCCTTCACGTACGCAGATGCGGCGTCTTTTGAGGAAGAGCTGGACGAGTGGTTCTCCTACAACGATGCGGAATACAAGCGTTTGCAGAGGGCGAGGGAAACATTCGAGAGACGGTGGAGGAAGGTCTCGAACATACCATGGCTTGAGTCGCATGACCGCCAGAAGTTTGTTGAGCGGGAAGTCAACGGACTACATGCCACAGATCTGCGGCGGCGGTGCAAAAGTCTGCAGACGGTTCTACACATCGTCCTTGGAGTTTGGGACGAGACGGCTGGAATAAAGTCGGAGGAGACTCCCAAATCCAAGACGAAGGCCGCACCTAAACACCTAGAAAATATGAAGGCTGGGATTTTAGCGGTATCCAATGCTGGGGGCATTGCGCTGATATTTCAGGTGTTGCAGAATGCGTTCAAGCTGCTCTGGGACGATGAATTTCGTGAAACCAAAATGCTGGACGACGATATACCGCATATTCAAGATGAGCTTGACAATGTCACAACTGTTGTCTACATGATTGTTGAAGGCATTCGTAATGACCCTAATGGTTTGGCATCTGCTCGAGAGCAAATTTGTAGGTTCTACTTCCCACCATCGGCTGGTCAAAGCTAAAGTCATTAGTGGAGTTAAATCTGGTAGACTATTTCGTCAAAGTCACTGCTAGACTTCGATGGGATGAAGCAAATGAATTGCCACAAACTAGAGTTAGTACTGCTAGTCTTTCTCATATCATGGCTAACGGCTTCAGATATTCCTGCTCTTTTGGAAGTCTATTCTACTCGTTTTTGGAGGCAGTGTTGAGATTGAGGATGTCAAGAGTGCTACCAGCGAGCTGAGGCATGTCAACGGTGAAGGGGGAAAACTCATCACAGCTTCACCCCTAGATTATCACATTTTCCGCCAGGAAATTACATCAAAGTACCCCGCATATACCCCGCCACAACCCCTCCTACCCCTCGAACCCGACAACAATTCAATCCTTCCACCCCTCCCGAATCGACCAAGCAGAGCAAATGGTTCCAATGGAATCATACCACCACCAATGAATGTCAATAGCAGCGGAGCATCAATCCTTCACCAGCCTGTTCATATCGCTACTCCTGCTCCTTCACCCCCTCCATCACCTCCAGTCGGAGGCAAAGCAGGCAAGAAGCAGAATTACCAAACCAACCAAAATTTCCCTTTCATGTACCCACCACTGGACAGCACCAGCAACAGTGCTGGTGGCAAAGGTGCAGCTGGCTTACAGGAACTCCTGGTCGGGAGAAAATGGGAGGGAAGCGACATACCAAAGTCTATCCTCGAAGCCGGAGCTTTGTTTGCGAAGCGAATGCGCATGACGAGAGCTATGCGACAACTATGGAACGAACGAGAGAATTTCTTGAAATTTGAGCGAGGCTGGGACGGAGATGAAGAAGATGATGATATCGAAGAACTGGACTTGGATACGATATTGGCAAAGAAGCTTTCGCTTCATGAGACGAAGCAGGTCAAGCCGGATGTCGATTATGGACCGAATGCTGATGTTGGTGACGACGTGAAGAAGAAACTTGACGTTGTTGAACAGTTCTACGTAAGTCTGCTACTTTGTCGGGTTGATCTGTAACTGACATTGTGAAGCAAAATTCTATTCCACACCTCCAGTCTTTGGTCATCGTCTTGCTCAAAGCCGTACTTGCCAATGTCACAGCACTTATAACGCAACCGATAGGACAGCAGGGCTTACAACCCGCGTTCAGGTCTGATGTGAATTTGCGAGGCAATGGACCGCAAGGCCAGAATAGACAACAAGATCCAGCCAGTATCCCATTACCCACTACCGTCGACCCGTCCGAAATGCCAATCGAAGAAATCGAAGCACTGCGATCACGGGAGATCACAGCCAAGGCTGTTTCTGGCATTCTTCTAATGCTACTGAAGTGGTTCAAAGTTTCTCGTATGTCCACTGTCTCGTCTTGTAATGCGATATTGACTGTGCGTAGATATTCTGAAGTTCGAGTACTTGACTCAGCTATTGCTTGATTCTAATTACTTGCCGCTCGTCCTCAAACTATTTGCCCATCAGGATATTGACAAAGTAGTTGAGAGCAGAACGGATCGTGATGAAATGAGGTAAGCACTTTCTCAATCAGATCTTGCTTTAAATACTTACACCATGAAGTTTCTTTGCTTTCTGCAATGAAAACAGCAAAAACGCTCCCGTGCCAGATGTAATGGAGCTCGAAGCCGAAGAAAGCGAAGATGAAGCAGCGCCACCAGCCATCAGACGCAATCGAGATCTACCCGTCGCCGGCTCCGAAGATAAACTCCCAGCACTCGCCTTCCAAGAAGGCCAACACGCAGGGAAACGAGAACGGCCTGAACTTGACGAACTCGGCTATCCAACCACCGAACCCCCATACCCAGACGAACCCATCACCGAGTTCTCGTGGCGCAACTTCTTCTCCTCCATCAACTTCCTGCGCGTCATGCAGAAGATCTGCAAGAACAAAGCCCACCGCAACCTCCTCCTCGTCCAATATAAATCCTCCAACATTCTCAAGAAATCTCTCAAGATCCCACAGCCCGAACTGCGCCTTTACACGCTCAAGCTCTTCAAGAACCAGGTCCCGTACTGCGGCCGCAAGTGGAGACAGGGTAACATGCGCGTCATCACAGCAGTGTATCTGCACTGCCGACCGGAGTTACGAGATGATTGGCTGGCGGGCAGTGATGTCGATGCGGAGGTTGAAGAGGCGCTTCCGCTGGAGCAGGCCCTAAGAGCCCTGACGCATTGGCATAATATTAAGAGGTACCCTGAGCAGATGGGCGCTGATACCAAGTTGTTGGAGGAGGAACACGATTTCTTCGTCAGAGAGCTGGAGAGGATGGAGTTTATTGATGAGGTGGGCGAGGAGGAGAGTGTGGATGGTGGGTGGATTGGGTATGGGCCTTGATTTGAGTGGATGAGACGGGATTATAGGATTGACGGAGATGCCTCTCCATACAATCAATCCAATTCAACCCATACAGTATCATCTCAACCTCATAGGTATATCATCGCCCCAACCGAAAAAAAATCGTGACCGAAATATCGTAAATCTCAAAGCATTAAAATACAGGGCTAGCATGTATTTGTCACTCCTCAGAGCATAGCATGAAC